>QLOI01002665.1:0-32594 GCA_003313605.1 Tuber umbilicatum | reverse complement strand
TAGCCTGGTCCTTTGCCTTAACAATCTGTAGGCCTTAAAACAATCTGTAGGCCTTAAAACAATCTGTAGGCCTTAAAACAATAGTAATCTATAACGGTTACAATCGCAATAAAAAAGTAACTGTTCAACCGAGTATATTCTGAATACTATCTGTCGAAGTCTGCTCTTCCAAAGCCAGACTTGCTCGGTGTTTAAATCCATGTTTTCTTGCTCGTTGAGCATCAACTAAACTAAGTATCAAGCGATACTTGAAACAACAAATAAAACAAACTAAGTATCAAACGATACTTAAAACAAAACATAAAACATACTAAGTATCAAACGATACTTAAAACAAAACATAAAACATAACCTAGTACCCGTACTGGTTACATCCCCAAAAACAAAACAAAGTTTCACAAAACAAAACTAAAAACAAGTACAAACAAAATTCTCAACCAAAACGTGTGGAAGAATTCTCAAAACTCTTTCCCTGTTTCCTTAGTGAATACCAGTACACACCAGGTTCTTGGTCCGCCTAGTCTGAACCATTTCTCAGAACATTTAGCGCACGCGAAGGTTCGTTTGTCTTCTGAGACTCGTGAAGCTGGTGTATCATCGCATATTCCACATGAAGGTTTTTCCTTAACTGGGAACATCTTTCCTCGTCTCATGCGTTCGTCTTTGGTGGGTAATTCCATTGGTTCCTGACCAATGCGGTGGGCGTAGGCAAAAACGTTGGCCTGTTCCATTTCTCTTCTGTTTCTTGCACGTCTTTGGGACCTCGTAGTAAGCCCCGCGGCATTGTTTAGTATGAGGATAAGCTGGACTCTTGCATCTTCTGATCGGCCTCGACATTCTCTGCAAGTGTGGTGATAAGCATCATTCTTTGATCTGGGCCCGCAGCCGCAAATCTGACAGGTCCAGCGTTGTTGTGTGGCCATGTAGTAAGCCTCATGTGATACCCGTGTCATTCCTCGTTTCGTGCAGTAGCCGTTGCTACATTTCGTAGATCTGAAACTCGCTGGTGGTGCTGAACTGCTTGCCATTGTTTCTTGCTTTGCTGTGGAGGTGATGGTCAAATCTTGGTGCCCGAATCCTCTCTGGTGTTGACCTGACTGATTGTGCTGACTCTCCTGGTTCTGACTAATCCAGCTGTCCTGACCTTTTGGTGATGGCGTATTCAACCTCGCTTAACTATTAGGTATAGTTAAAAAAATGTAACAACAACCGAAATCCAAAGCAAAAGGATAAAGAAAATGGGTGCCGGAGACTCAAGTCAAGCAGTAATAGTAACTCAGAACTGAAGACGGTCTGTCAAAGTCTGCTCTTCCAAAGCCAGACTTGCTCGGATTTTAAATTCATATTTTCTTGCTCGTTGAGCATCAACTAAACTAAGTATCAAGCGATACTTGAAACAACAAATAAAACAAACTAAGTATCAAACGATACTTGAAACAAAACATAAAACATGCTAAGTATCAAACGATACTTAAAACAAATATAAAACATACTAAGTATCAAACGATACTTAAAACAAAACATAAAACATAACCTAGTACCCGTACCGATTACACCAAGGTCAAGAGGCGGCAAAACATGGCTTGAGTGAGCCGGAAGATATAAAATATCAATGCAGTTTTGCTTGCAAATCCACATGAATTCGATATTCACATGACTTCCATGGCCATCCAAAACTAACATCCGACATGCAATCCGGCCATCTGGGAGCATGCGTTCGGTTTCTGGTATGAAGACTTCCGTTAACTAGCCGAGCCCAATTTCGTTTGACGTCCAACCTTTTGATGTTGTAGTAACCAGCCTGTCAGGGACTTCCTCTACAGTAAACCAAGAAGTTTGTATTTCTTTTCCTTTGAATAGGACTAAAGGGTGAATAAACTGACCAATTCCATTGATTGCTTCAAGAACTGATACCCATTCGCGGTTTTCAGGCGATTGGATATGTGTTTGGCACTTTCCTTGAGATCCTAGGACAACTTTGTTGGTACAAACACCTAGGGCGATCCCATGCTCATCCATGTTCCAAATATCTTGCTGTTGAGTGTTGTAGCAAGCACGGAGGGTATTAAAGCAATCATAAAACAATTCAATATGCTCAGGCTGAGTTCCCCGAATCCGAGCTGAGTCTATGGGCTTGCTGATCATGCTGGCGATTTCTGGATTTCACTTCATGAAAGTGGGGACCCACTTCTTACCAAGAGGTACCAAGTCTCCAGACATCTGAAGGATGAAAGATACCATCTCCCTTGCCTGTGAATGCGACGGAGTATAGCCACATGCTTCTTGCTCCCTGATCCAATCACATAAAGCCTTTCCCTGAACAGCGGAAAGACATTGCTGGTGGTGGTGACTGGCTTGTGATGTTGATCCGCCGGCACGACGACCTTGCAGTATTGAACGACAAACTCCATAGTCAATCGCTGCTTTTCTCTCAGAAACACCGCTTTCTATAGCCGCAAGGGCTAACCGAATTGCTTCTTCCCGGCTCTCCATGTTGCAGTACTTTTTGCGCTTTATCAGTGGTGGCGTGGAGCAAGGAGGCGTGATTGATGGTGGTTGTCACGGTGGCCGGAAACCCGGGGTGGCCGAAAACCCCGTACTCGTACTTAAAACACGAGCACGCCCCCCTGATGCAGAGCTTAGCGATGCGCAAACCACTGAGTACAGTACCGATACTCGGGTAACCGAAACCATCGGCAAAGTGCATCATACCGGTAGTGTTGGGACAACTTCCAACTTTATACTAAGCTCTCGGCAAAAAACCGGTGATTGAGAAACCTTATCTCTGACGAGATACTGTACAGTACTGTACAGTACCTCCCGAAATGGAACAATTTTATCTATCCTAACCATAATGACGAGCCCTAGGGTCGAAGCTCCGATTAGTTTTAGAGCCTGTTTGGCTCGGGATGGCTCGAGACAACCACGATCCGAAGTCACGATTTGGACCTAAATCATGAATTGAGATGGTCGGTGTTTGGCTCGGTAGGGTTTTCAAATCATGATTCCAAATCGCAATTTGGGAAAGTACTGTAGTATGATTGAAAGTTTGGGGCCGGTAAAACTATATTTTTTTTGTACCCTTAAGCGCTTGACTAAATGCTAGTGAATAATAGAGGCTCAATTATTTTGTGATAGGAGCATTTGTTATGTCCTACATCTGTCCTTATCTTTTTAGAGTTGGCCCTAAATTACGACCCGGAAATTTCGAAATTGCAGCAGTGTTTGGCTGAGAATGCCGCAAGGGATGAGGTTTGATTTTGCTTAGTTAGCAGATATTGGCTTGTGGGGGGATGATTAGATATGTGGGAGTGATTGTTCACGATTTAGCTTGACTGGGGAGGTAAAATATACGGTACTTGCGTGGCAAAGGAGGGGGATTTGAAGCGTGGGAGAAGGAATACTTGTGGATAGATGGTCGAGTAACTGGGATAGGTTGCGCCTTTCTTTTCAGCAGGATTTTCTTCCGAGAGATTTTCGTGTTTTTTTTTTTTTCAGTGAAAGGTTGTAGATTAGCTTATGAGAGTTGGGTTGATTAGGATGCGTGGTTTCTTGTATTAATTTGTGGGGCTTGTGAGTTCTTGAAAGCAGATTGACCGTATGTTAACGGATTTTTCTGGTTCTCTGTGCTTTTCGAATCACGATTTCAAACTACTGCTACTGTATCTCGAATCACAGCGAGCCAAACACGCCCTCGCCTGTCAATCATATCAGGCACAAATGTGGCACCCCAATAAGGTGAGTGACTGATCCAACCCCCCAACTACTTCTTGAGTTTTACCTATAGTGCCTCGCTATTCCTTTGCTAGTAAGCACTTATGATTTACCAATCTATAGATATAGATTACCCGTCCACCCCACAAACCGGGTCTTCCAGGCTCTGCCCTGTCCACCTTGGTTCATTGTTGGACCCGGTGATATAAACCATAATGTTATTTCCCAACGAGCCCCCCTAATCCTTCAATTTTTGGTGTTCTCCCGTGGAATTATAATAAAGGAACTACGCAAAAGTCTTGGCGATAGCCTAAGTCAGCGCAATATCTACAAACAGTGAACGAGTAAAGACAGCGTGATCGACAGTGTGCACAGAGAGACTGTGGTAGTACAGCAACCTAAGTTAACAACAAGGCTTGGCCACCGGGTTCCTTGATCCCATCTGCCGGGCCGAGGCGTAAAAACCATGAAATCAGGCCTGGAATTGAAAGCCCTAAATGCCAACTTCCAGATATTTTTAGGCCTTCATCGAGGTATGATTTTGTAGCCGTGTTCTTTAAGTAAATTTATAATTTCACCAAGAGGTATTACAAAATATTTGGATATAGACCACTGGAAAGTCTCTTGAAAGAACCGGGCTTCAGACGCAGGGCATTCGTCGGAGATTTCCTGGCCCCCCGATGTAGGGGACAAACTCTAGTAACACTATTGATACACCCACCGAGGCCTTAGTGCGCGAACGCTCCAGCGTCTGTTACGGATTTGCCGACCGCAATGCCTTCAAAATTAAGCAAAACAAATACGAGATGGCAGATGTCGGTTATTGCCCGATTTTTTAGCCATTCCAGGTCAACTGGATGGAATCCGCTTCTCCATGGCAGAAAGAGGCGCTCCTGGTGGCCCTAGGAATGTTAGAGTGCAAGCGGGTTTTTTCTGAAACCCTTCAAGTTCCTCAGACGTGGGAGACCATACCTCCGAAGCTTGTCAATACTGGATACATGAGCATAGGCCGCAATTGATCTGAAAAAGGTGGTGGTGCAATTAGCGCTAGTTGGGAGGGTACAGAAGTGCAGATCCCTTCTTTTCTAATTTACGATGGCTTTTAAATCTTTAATTAAATTTTGTATTGTCTTTAGTTCTCGAGGACTTAAACATCGGCTGTTGCCATAGATGAATTGCAGTCTGGTTGGGGGCAGGTGCAGGAAGAAGCAATATCAAGTGATCACAAATTTTTGCTTAGTCAGGTCTGTTATAATAGTAGACTACCAGTACTGTTGGAAACAATCTAATCCAACGGGACTACCGATCAGCCTTTCGAAAGGAGTGACGAGGGGTGTGTGGGTCAGGACAACTTATGAAAGACACCAACGTAGGTCCCCGATTGCGACATGATCAGAGGGTATCATTTGTTAGGGAGTTTTCGACAGTTCCAACCAAACCTCCATTGCCTGCTCAAGTTCACTCGAGTACTGACAGCTTCGTTCCCGATTTTCGTGATTCCTTTCCTTATTGACGAAATCTCTAAAAAGCGGTGCGATCGGTCGATCCCTTAGGGGCGGATAAGACTTATTTTACCCTAGGACTTGACCGGCTCCTACCTCTGGTAACTTGGGCTGGTATTCCGCACCGTCGAACCCAGCATCACGGAAGCAGTAACCACTTCTCACTGTGGGTAGGTAGATCAGTAGTATGGTATAGTGGGGCTTTTTTTCCACCACTGTTGAGCCTCCACCCGATCCACTTCCCAACTTTTTACCTTCTCTCTAGTAGGATCCCCTCATCTCCCACCTGCAATAGCCCACTGTAACCCCCGAATCAAAAAAATCTTGCCATAGGTAGGTTATACACTCCCGGTACGGTACACGGCCCCTGGCGTAATAGCGTGAGGTAACAGGGCTTGTTATAGCTGGCCGAACGGGATCAGAGCCCGTAGGCCGGGCTCGCAGTATAATGCCAGCAATCTAAAACTCTGCAGTCATTCGAAAGCGATTCGGCCGGGGGGGGGATCAACGAATAATGAGCGTCCGGTACTGTAAACCAATAATTTATAGTACGGTAGAGTACCTATTGCTTACGGCTATCTCAAGATGGGGTGATAGTCGTATTATAGCCGTGATGCGATCCACGGCTGCTAAGAAAGAAGAAAACTTGTGACATTCCCACCTGTACATTCTCTGCTTCTGCCAATAACAAAGGACTATATTCAAAGCGTGTGGGGTGCGGCCACAGTAGCCAAACGGTGTATCACAGATCACCGGTGCGCTATGTGAATATGGAAAAGCGCAACATTTTATGAAACTATAATTTCCGGCACAGCGCTGACGGTAGATTTGAGAGGCTGGTGTATCATTGCAGATATTCAGGTTTCTGCCTTCGCGTTGATTCGGTGGTTCCGATTGGGCACGCAGATGCGGCAGAACTTACCCTGTGGGTGAGGTGATGGAAGTAGGAATTCTGGAGGAGTTGGGTGGAACGGCGAGGGTTTTGTGCAGGTGCGGATCAGCACATTAGGTGCTCATCCATCTATGCTAGAAATAACATCATTTCGAAATGAAAGCGTTTATATTCGATTACCTTTTTCACGGGAAACCTATGCTAGGCCTTCTGGTATCGAGGAGAATGGTCTATATACATTTTATTTATCCGTCCATCTATCCGTCTATCGCTACTAGGGGAAAACAAGGATGAAATTAATAGGTAGGGGGGGTAGAGACAACACTTTATAGAAAAGGATCTACGCGACTGCGATATAATAAGCAAGATAAATGGTGCAAGTGAACAAATGGAACAGGGTCCCGGCTGCAACGGGCCGGGCTTAATAAACAGAAACTCGTAACCCTTCATTCATAAACGCTAGCATATATGTTGAGGTTCCGGTGGGGTATCCACCTACTCACAAGTGTAATTTCCGCTAATGATGAGCAGAGAAGATTTCAGCGCATATTGTCGGGGCGATGGAACGACGCGGAAGGGAAAAGGGGGGGATGGAGGCGCCCACAACGTATACTAGGCTCGCCCGAGGTTGAGCGAGGGTGGCGCTAGAAAGGAAGGAAACACAAGGGATTTGAGGGTCATCAACTGAGTATCCAAGAGTTCTGCTTTTTGGCACCTTCACAGCTGGTGGAGAAGGTCTGCGCTTTTCAGAGACTCCCGGGCTTGAAGTAGCTCCACTACTCCTTGTCGCAGGCTAGGAGCATCAGAGAGTGGTGTCTAACAACCCTCATCCAATAAATTGGGGTCGATACTTTTCCATCTCAGGATTAGCTGGACCACTCTTTCATGTCGATTCACAGAAGCCAACAGAAGTGGTACGTGATCAAACTCATCTGCGCGATTGGGGTCGGCATCTTCCCGTTCCAGAAATAGCTTGACTATTGCTTCATATCCCCTGGCAGCAGCGCACCTGAGTGGTGTTATATCAAGCTCGTCTGGGCGAGCCCAATCGTGGTAGACATCTTCCCGTTCTAGCAACAGTTTGACCACCCCTTCGTGTCCGTGGAGAGCAGCACACCAGAGTGGCGCCCGGCCATCCGTATCCGCACCATTGGGGTCGACATCTTCCCGTTTTAGTAGTAGCTTAACTACAGCTTCATGTCCTGTGCCAGCAGCCGACCCGAGCGGAGTTCGACCATATCTATCTCGAAAATTGGGGTCGACACCTTCCCGTTCTAGTAGTAGCTTTACCACCGCTTCATGTCCCCTAGCAGCGGCACACCTGAGTGGTGTTTGATCATCCCAGTCTGGGATGTTGGGGTCGACATCTCTCCGGTCTAGTAGTAGCTTTACCACCTCTTCACATCCCAGGGAAGCAGCATAGCCGAGTGGTGTTCGATCATACTCGTCTGGGCGATTGGGGTCGACATCTTTCCGTTCTAGTAGTAGCTTAACTATAGCTTCATGTCCTGTGCAAGCAGCCGACCCAAGTGGAGTTCGATCATATTTATTTCGACGATTGGGGTCGACGTCTTCCCGTCCTAGCAATAGCTTGACCACCCCTTCATGTCCCTCGGAAGCAGCACACCCGAGAGGTGTTCGATCATCCTCGTCTGGGATATTTGGGTCTACATCTTCCCGTTCTAATAGTAGCTTGACCACTGCTTCATGTCCTACGGTGGCTGCACATCCGAGTGTCGTTTGACCACATTTATTTCGACGATTAGGGTCGACATCTTCTCGTCCCAGTATTAGCTTAACCACCCCTTCATGTCCCTCAGAAGCAGAACACCCGAGAGGTGTTCGATCATCCTCGTCTGGGCTATTAGGGTCGACATCCTCCCGTTCTAGTAGAAGCTTCACCATTGCTTCATGTCCTATGGCGGCTGCACGTACGAGTGCTGTTTGACCACATTTATTTCGACGATTGGGGTTGACATCTTCTCGTCCCAGTAGTAGCGTGACCACCCCTTCGTGTCCCTTCATAGAAGCCAACAAAAGTGGTGTGTCATCAAACCTATCTGGGCGATTGGGGTCGACATCTTTCCGTTCCAGCAATAACTTGACCACTGATTCATGTCCCTCGAGAGCAGCACACCCGAGTGGCGTTCGATCATCCTCGTCTGGGCGATTGGGGTCGACATCTTCCCGTCCTAGTAGTAGCTTAACCACCCCTTCATGTCCCTTCACAGAAGCTAATAAAAGTGGTGTGTCATCAAACCTATCTGGGCGATTGGGGTCGACATCCCCCCGTTCTAGCAATAGCTTGACCACTTCCTTATGTCCCTCGATAGCGACACACCCGAGCGGTGTTCGATAATCCGCGTCTAGGCAATTGGGGTCGACATCTTCCCGTTCTAGCAGTAGTTTGACCACTGTTTCATATCCCTTCACAGAGGCTAACAAAAGTGGTGTGTCATCAAACCTATCTGGGCGATTGGGGTCGACATCTCCCCGCTCCAGAAATAGCTTGACCACTGCTTCATGTCCTTCAAGAGCAGCACACCCGAGTGGCGTTCGATCATCTTCGTCTGGCCGATTGTGGTTGACATCTCCCCGTCCTAGTAGTAGTTCGACCACTGTTTCATGTCCCTTCACAGAAGCTAATAAAAGTGGCGTATCATCAAACTTATCCGGGTGATTGGGGTCAACATCTTCCTGTCCTAGCAATAGCTTGACCACTCCTTCATGTCCCTCGATAGCGGCACACCCGAGTGGCGTGCGATCATTCTCGTCTGGGCGATTGAGGTCGACATCTTCCCGCTCTAGTAGTAGTTTGACCACTGCTTCATGTCCCACGGCAGCAGCACATCCGAGTGGTGTTCGGCCGTCCTCGTCCCGGCGATTGGGGTCGACATCTTCCCGTTCTAGTAGTAGCTTGACCACTGCTTCATATCCCTCAAGAGCAGCACACCAGAGTGGTGTTCGATCATTCTTGTCTGGGAAATTGGGGTCAACATCTTTCCGGTCCAGTAGTAGCTTCACAACTCCTTCATGTCCGTTATTAGCGGCCCACGAGAGTGGTGTACTATCTTCGCTATCGGGCCTGTTGGGGTCTATATCTTCTCGCCCTAGGAGAAGCCTAACCACCCCCTCATGTCCGCGGGCCGCAGCACACACGAGCGGTGTTCTGTCCATATTGTTAGGGCAAACAGAGTCGATATTTTCCCGCTCTAGTAATATCTTCACGGCTTCCTCATGTCCATTCTCCGCTGCCCATGAGAGTGGTGTAGTGCCAGTGAAATCTCGTTAGTTGATCTCGCAACCTTTGACATTTGCCAACGCAGTCACAAATTCAGAAATCCCAAAAAACGATGCGCAGTGCAATCCGGAGAACAGCGGAGTATCGATAGCTCCAGTCCAACCGGCATCTAGTACTTGGCTCAAAAGTGATATAGCAGATACGTGGTCTTTGTAATTGTCCAAGAGCTGCTGCCCAAAGGCCCTCGCAAGGTCTGAGAGTTCCCGGTTGGCATGTGTTCCCCAATATCTCGAAGAATACTCGAGAAATGGCATTACTTGGTGGTCTGAGAGAGGGTGAGAAGAGAGGTTATTGACTTGTTGTGAGTTAAGATAGGTCAAACATGTTTCGGCAATTATCGAGTGAGGTCTTTTGAGGAGGTCCGGTTGGGCACAAAGATACTCCTGGACGGTAAAGTGGATTAACCGCACGGTTGAAGCTTCCTTATCAACTGTAATTAGGCCTTGACAGCAGCCCAGTAATGTACCTATCGAAGGGACATTTTCGGGATCGAAATCCGTTACGCCTATCTCGACGGCGAGTGCGTGACACAGCTCATCCACTTGTAATGACCGTTCCGAATGACAGATCCACGTGAGAGTGGCTATCGCGAGTTTTGCCTTTTCCTCATCCTGAGCCTTTATGCGTTCCAGCGTCGCTCCATATGCATCCCCTAACCCTGCTCCATCTTTCAGTGACTTGAGCCTTTTTCCTCGGCGAGCAATAGTAGTCTCTCGGAGGATTGCCTCAATATGGAGAGAAGCCAGGAGAAATCTAGATGCCAATCTGTCAGCCATTAACCTGGTGTAATACTGCCTTTGCCCTTGCCCTTACATACGTTTCTGAGCTTATTTCGGTAATACTCTTTATAATATTTTCCTCTAAAGTGCTGCTCATTAGCTCCGGAGCGGTGTCCTTCCTAAGCCTCTCACGCAGGTATCTAACGACACCATCTTTCATAGGCTGGATTAATATGAAGGCTGCTGCTCCAGCCAACATTTTCTCAACTTCGCTGCGAACGTGTCCTCGTCCGGTAATAAATAGCCGAGTATTTGGCGACCCCTGCAAAATCTGTCCCAGTGATTCAAGAACTTCGACTCGATGCTCCGGAACACATTCATCAAGAGCGTCAACACATATAAACGTGCGCTTTGTGGCTGCGATTGTCTGGAACATCTTCAAAATCCCAGAAACTTGTAGCCCCCTACCCCCAATAGCCCTTTTCTGGTTTCGAAAACCCTGGACCACCGCTTCTGGAATTTCTTCCAATCCACTAACAAGCTGCCTCAGCAGGGAGCCGAGCATATTTATTGGTGACTGTTCGTTTCGCGCAGCAAAGTCGAAGTAGAAACAGGTAACGGTAGTATCTTCCTCCACCGTCTCGTCACACAACTTGTCTATAACTAGGGAACTGTCATAGCAGCCTATCAGAAATCCCACTTTTTGATTTCCCACAAAGATACACACTCTCACTTACATGACATAGCTCTTCCCCGCTCCCGGACTGCCGTTGCAGAATAAGGTCGCGTGATTGAGTTCGTCCTTTCCTCTACCATTATACCAGCGCCTGAATTCCTTAGTTTCCAGCAGCCAGCTAGCTATACTGTCCACCCTTCGAGCTGCGATCTCTCGATGCCGTGCCCGTGGCTCTATCGGAGAGAGCCACGTTAGTATCTTAGACTCATCATCGGGTGTAGTGCGGTTAAAGCTATTTGCAATGATGATAGAGCCATCATTATTGCTGAACGCTCGTGGCATGTCTCGTCTTCGGTTTCTTTGGAAGTTGTCGAGAGAGCAAGGCGTTGATTAACTTTGGGTCTGTGAACGCGATGACCGTACCAGTACTGTACTTGGGGTTGGCGAAAACTGGGCAGGCGTTGTTGCCTTGCGCTTAACCGACCATGGTCCAAGTTAATTACTGTATCAGAAAACTGTAGCACAAACGCCCGGAGACTTCCGGCTTCTTGTATCGGTACTCGAGCACAGAGCTAGGCGTAGATTAAGATGTAACGACCGCAAGTTGAATTATACTAACATGTTGGACCGAGAAGCGAATCAGCTGAAATTCACCAAAAAAATCAAAATCTAAAAACCCCAATTGAAGCCCAACACTGGGAAAACAAAATACAAGGGTGTATTCCTGGTAACATATTATGTTATCATAGATTCGCCCTTTTTTGAGCTGAATTCAGAAGTCTGGTCTTGTCGAAATTTCTGCAGTGAGGGTTTGGGTGGAAGTCACGAAGTGTGCAAAGTGATTCACTTCCCCGTCTGATCCGCTTCCCGGTCCAGTGCGTTACCCCACACCTTTTATTTAGTGCGAATTTGGATGACCAATACCGGTTCCTTTGTTCAAAATTCTTTTCAATTCTGCTCACCGGGCCATAGATCACAGTATTACTCAAAAATCATATGTTGTTCTACAAGTTCCGTATTTACTCGTATAATCTCCGCAGCAGGGTTAAGCGAGGCATTGGTGTAACACCGAGTGACTGTCCATGATACGGAAATTAGAACAAGAGCACAGACACTATCAAATCAGAGCCGAGCAAACACTGAAGGGTATATAGAAAATCCAGCCAGAGAGGCACCTATCCTCCACATACTGAATAACTATAGTAAAGGGAATAAGTATCACGGTAACTTCATAAATCATTCGAGTCATTGTGTATACAAATTCGAAGAGAAAAAACCTTACTAGTAGAGTTTTAAAATACGATAGTTAAAACTATAATTTTGCTGTCATAAGCACAAATGAGTCAGTATCAATTTTATAAAATGTTTAAACAGAGAAGGCGGAAGTAAGGAAGGAAGGAAGGAAGGAAAATAGACAGTTGACAAATACCAAGACTATCGAAAATGCCTCCAATGTGAAGTTCTAAAAGTCGGCCCGGTCCAAAGCAAAACCTGTCGTCAATCGTCAGCTGCGGGAACAAGATCTCAAGCCTATCGTGTACGTAGAGCGAACTTACAGCCAGAAGCAGAAGATTCGGGTCCTAGTTTTTCTAAACCATCATCAAATTCCACTTTCACGCCCGGGGGAATACCGTAGTCCAACTCAACAAGAAGCGGCGGAGCTATATCAAATCCCACAACGTACAATAAGCGATTGGGTCCGGGGTCAACACAAGATAGAAGCACTTGGAGCGAACTCACCAATGAAGCGAATCGAAGGCTTTATGAGTTCTGACCGAGTTCTATGGCCTCAACTAGAAGCTCAGTTGTTTAAAGACTTTAAGCATCGGCGGGAGGCAGGACGAACTGTTCGTCAAGGATGGTTTCGGATCCAGGCGCAATTCCGGTTCCGCGAAATATATCCCGATATCAATCCAGATATATTTCGGTTCAGTAATGGATGGTTTCATGGGTTTCTCGGACGCCATAGAATTAGCTTGCGTAGTATTACCAAAAAAGCTCAAAAGATTCCTATCGATTATGAAGTTTTAATACTTAACTGGCTGCGTTTCAACCGTCGGAATTCACAACCTCGAGCGTTGTGCTTTTGGGAAATTGCACTTCCCCACCCCGTCGGCCGCTATGAATTATCGAATATCTGCAACCTAGATGAGACACCGATACCATTTGAATACCTGGAAGGAAAAACCTACGAGCAGATAGGAGAAAAAACTGTCTGGGTGAGGGAGAGTCGCTCGGGGTGGGATAAACGACAAGCAAGCCTAGTGTTATGCGTGTTTGCTGATGGAGTTCCACGAGTTCCACCTATGATAATATTCCATGGGACTGGTCAACGGCTCGGAGCAGAGGGGGCAAGGTACCATGCTGGGGTACTTGTCGAGTTTAATCCTACCGCCTATATGAACGATCGACTATTTGAACGCTATATCAGAAATCACCTCATCCCAGTACTCGGTGGCCGTCCTACTCTTTTTGCTTTAGATCTAATGAGATCTCATAAGACCCCGGCGGTTCTCGATCTTTTACGCAGCAACGACATCACGCCATCTCTCATCCCCGGAGGCTGTACGGGTCTAGTTCAACCTCTAGATGTGTCTGTAAACAAGCCATTCAAGGAGCTAGTACGAGAGCTTACAGATGAGAAGATCTTTGAACTTGAGTCAATGGATCAATTTGAGAAGTGGACTGTAGGGGACCGGCGGGTACTTACAACATTCTGTGTAGGGGATGCTTTCTACCAATTTCATCAAGAGAAGGGGGAACTTATCCGGCGTGCTTTCCGCAAGGTTGGTTTATCACTCCCGATCGATGGCACCGGCGATCATGAGTTAGATATCAAAGGATTCAATGGACTCCGGGTTGGCAATTGGGAACATGAGATTGTAGGACCAGATGTGAGGGCTGATATTAGTATTGAGGACGATGAGAATGAGGGTATTGAATTTGTAAATATGGAATAACTGGTTCTGGTATCTCACGCTCTACCTAACCCTTTGCTACTAATGATGTTTGAAACTACCTCTTTCAGAATGATCACCAGTGACTCATGTTCCCAGCCGAAACCTCGCTAACCCCTGCCCCAGAGATAGCCTTGCATACGGAGATAGTGGATTATACGAGTAAATACGGTTGCTGGTCAAGAGTGGGCCAAGCCAAGACACCCCGGCCGAAACCTAAAACACGAGCATGCCCCCCTGATGCAGAGCTTAGCGATGCGCAAACCACTGAGTACAGTACTGTACCGATACTCGGGTAACTAAAATCATCGGTAAGGTGCTGCCAAGCCGGTAATGTAGGGGCAACTTCCAATTTTACGCTAAGTTCTCGGCAGAATCCGGTGATTGAGAAACCCATCTCTAGCGAGTTACTGTACCTCGCTCCCGAAATGGAAAAATTTCATCTATCCTAGCCATAATCACGAACCCTAAAGTCGAATCTCCTACCGGTATTAGTTTTAGAGCCTGCTTAGCTCTCCATGGTTCGAGACAGCCATGATCTGAAATCATGATTTCAGAGGAAGTACTTTAGTATTATTGAAGCTTTATGGCTGGTTTGGCTATATTTTTTTGTACTATTAAGCACTTTGTTAAATGCTAGTGAATCACAGTGGCTCATTTGTTACATCATAGGAAAAATCACATTTGTTATTCCCTACAACTATCGTAGGGCTAACCCTAAATCATGATCCAGAAATATTAGAATTGCTGGAGTTTTGGGCTGAAAGTGCTATATAAAAAGGGATAAAACTTGATTTCGCCTAGTTGGCATATTTCTAAAGTTTATAGTGGGGATGATGATTGGAGAAGTACGAATGATCATGATTTAACTTGGCTGGGGAAGCAAAACACGTAGTACTTGCGTGGCATGTATGAGAAACGAAAGCAGCAAGGTCGCGAGTGCGGCAGGGGCTGTGATTGGCTGGTTTCGGCCGGCACGCTATGGGGAAAGCCTATATAAGAAGAGAATCTCTCACTCTACTCGTGCTTGGCCAGACGCTCCCGTACCAGCTATGCACCGCCACTGGCAAGCTAGACCTATGCTCCTTGTAGTCGACCCCGGCACTATGAAAACATCCTCTACAATAGTCCCGTCTCATTTTAAGTGGGCATGTAGATTAGTACCGTAGTATAGTATTGTAGAACTTGCTCCCACCACCGTTTACCCTTCATCCAATCTACTTTCCCAATTTCCTACCTCCCTCCCGCAGATAGACCCCACATTTTCGGCGTCAACTCTGCCCAGGTCCCCCCATTTCCCACCGGCGGTAGCCCATTGGGGTGTTTGGATCTGAAACTTGACATAGGCGGGTTACACACTCCCGGCCCACGGCCTCTGGCATAATAGCGTGAGGTAATAGGGCATATTATAGCTGACCCAACGGGATCAGTGTCAGACGGCTGGGCTCGCAGTACCGGTAATCCAAGGCTCTGCACTCGTTCAAAAGCGATTCGACCAGGGGAAGACAGGGGAACGAGAATGAACTTCCGGTACTATAAACCGATAATTTACAGCATGGCGTAGTACTATACCTATTACTAACGACCGTCTTGAGATGGTACGACAGTCAGATCATAGGAGTAATTCCAGTCACGGCCGCTGAGAAACGAGCCTTGTGGCAGCCTCACCCGTATCTTCTCTACTTCTGCCAGTAACTAAAGACGATATTCGAAGCCTGTGGGGTGCTCCTAGTTTCACTTTTTTCCCGCCGTTTCTGGAGGCCACAGTAGTCGAGCGGAGTATCACAGATCGCGGGTGTACTACGTGAATACGGAAAACCACAGAATTCTATAAAACTAAAATTCTCGGAGCAGCGGTAGTGGTGGATTTGAGAGACTAGCCTATAATTGCCGGCAGCCAGGTTGCTGCCTTCGCTCTAATTTAATGATTCAGATCGAGGAGAACCCACCCCGCAGGCGAGGTGAGGAAAGTAGGAATTCGAGAGGGGTTCGGGGGAACGGCTGAGGTTCCGATGAGCAAGCCAAGCGGGCATGTTCACCAGAAATAATATCATTTCAAAATTAAAGTGTTTAAAGTCGATTTCCCTTTTCACAGGCGTTCGGGGAAACCTACCCGAGGTTCCCCAGTATCAAGGGGAATGGTCTATATACATTTTATTTATCCGTCCATCTATCCGTCTATCGCCAGTAGAGGAAAACAAGGAGAAAATTAATAGGTAGAGAAAAGTAGAAAAAGATTTTAAAGCAATGGATCTATGCGACCACGGAATGATAGAGAAGACAAGTGGTGCAGGTAAACAAATAAAATAGTGCGCCGGCTGCCGTGAGCTAAACGTGATAAAACAGAAACTCGTTATTCTTCATTCATAAACGTTAACAAATATCCTGAGGTTCCGGAGGGGTATTCATCTACTTACAAGTGGGACTCCCGCTGATGATAAGCGGAGAAGATTTCGAGCGCATATTGTCTAGGCGATGGAAACGATGCGCAAGGGAAAAGAGGGAAGATGGTGGGCCCACAACACCGTATACTAGGCTCCCTTGAGGCCGAGCAAAGCTGGCGTTGGAAAAGGAGTAAACCCACGTGATCTGAGGGTAATCAACTGGATATCCCATGCTTCCACTTTATGCTTCTGTCATAGCTGGTGGGGTAGGTACTCATCTGCACCTTCTAGAGACTCTTGGACTTGTAGTAGCTTCACTACGCCCTCATATTGCTAGCTAGCAGCATCAGAGAGTGGTGTCTAACAATCCTCATCCGGGGGATTGGGGTCAACATTTTCCCGTCCCAGGATTAGTTGGACCACCCCTTCATGTCCATACGCGGAGGCCGACTGAAGTGGTGTGCAACCAAACCCATCTGGGAGATTGAGGTCGACATCCTCCCGCTCTAGTAGCAACTTTACCACTGCTCCGTGTCCCGCGGCAGCAGCAGATCCGAGTGGTGTTCGACCATATACATTATCTCGACTATTGGGGTCGACACCTTCCCGTTCTAGTAGTAACCTGACCACTGCTTCGTGTCCCTTGAGAGCAGCAGACCCAAGTGGTGTTTGATCATCCACGTCAAGGAGATTGGGGTCAACATCCTTCCGTTCCAGCAATAACTTCACAACCCTTTCATGTCCTTTAATAGCGGCAGACCCGAGCGGTGTTCGGCCAATTTCGTTTCGACAATTGGGGTCGACATTTTCGCGCTCCAATAATAATTTGACTACTCCTTCATATCCGCCAATAACGGCAGACCCGAGTGGTGTTCGATCATCTTTACCCCGGCAATTGAGGTCAACATCTCCCCGCTCCAACAATAGTTTGACGACTCCTTCATGTCCGGCCAGAGCGGCAGACCCGAGAGGTGTCCGACCATCCTTATTCTGGCAATTGGCGTCAACATCTTCCCGTTCTAGTAGTAGCTTGGCCACTGCTTCATGTCCCTCGACAGCAGCACATCCGAGCGGTGTTCCACCGTTCTCATATGGGCAATTGGGGTCAACATCTTCCCGTTCCAGCAATAGCTTTACAACCCCATCGTGTCCGTTATTAGCGGCCCACAAGAGTGGTGTAACGTCTTGGTGATCAGGCTTGTTGGGGTCGACATCTTCTCGTCCCAGGAGCAGCTTCACGACCCCTTCATGTCCCTTAGAAGCGGCCCGCGAGAGTGGCGTAGCGTCGTCAATATCTGGCCTGTTAGGGTCGACATCTCCACAATTGAGGAGAAGTTTAACCACCCCTTCATGTCCGCCCATCGCAGCACGCACGAGTGGCGTTTGATCCATATTATCAGGGCAATCAGGGTCGACATTTTCCCGCTCTAGTAGTACCTTTACCGCTTCTTCATGTCCATTCACCGCTGCCCACCAGAGTGGGGTACTATCAGTGCAATCCCGTTCGTTGATATCGCAACTTTTGGAATTTGTCAATGCAGCCACAAGTTCAGCAATACCAAAGAAGGATGCGCAGTGCAGCCCGGTGAATGGCGGGGTATGGAGGCGTTCAGCCCAACTCGAATTAAGTACTTGACCTAAAAGTGATACAGCAGATACGTGGTCTTTGTACCGGTCCAAGAGCTGCCGCCCAAGGGTCCTCGAAAGCTCTGATAGTTCCCGATTGGCATGTGTTCCCCAATATCTCGAAGAGTACTCGAGGAATGGCACTACTTGGTGGTCCGGGGGAGGATGAGGTGAGAGGTTATTGACCTGCTGTGAGTTAAGATAGGTCAAACAGGCTTCTGCGATTATCGAGTGAGGTCTGCTGAAGAGGTCTGGTTGAGCGCAAAGATACTCCTGGACGGTAAAGTGGATTAATCGTACGGTTGAAGCTTCCTTATCAACCGTGATTAGGCCTTGGCAGCAGCCGAGCAAGGTGCCTATCGAGGGAACATTTTCGGGATCGAAATCCGTTGCGCCTATCTCCACTGCGAGTGCATGACACAGCTCATCCACTTGTAGTGGCCGTTCCGAATGACAAATCCATGTGAGAGTGGCTATCGCGAGTTTTACCTTTTCCTCATCCTGAGCCTTTATTCGTTCCAGCGTCGCTCCATATGCATCCCCTAACCCTACCCCATCCTTCAGTGACTTGAGCCTTTTCCCTCGCCGTGCGATGGTGGTTTCCCGGAGGACTGCCTCGATGTGGAGAGACGCCAGTAGGAATCTAGATTCAAACGTATCTATCATTAGCCTAATGCAACGTTGCTATTGTCCCCGTCTCTACATACGTTTCCGAGCTTATTTCAGCAATACTCTTTATAATATTTGCTTTCAATGTCCCGCTCATTATCTCCGGCGCAGCGTCTTTCCTCAGTTTCTCGCGCAGATATCTAACGACTCCATCTTCCATGGCCTGAATCAGTACAAAGGTTGCTGCTCCATCAAATATCCTATCCACTTCGCTACGGATGTGTCGTCGTCCGGTCATAAATAGACGAGTATCCGGCGACCCTTGCAGAATCTGTCCCAGTGATTCAAGGACTTCCACCCGATGACCGGGCACACATTCATCTAGAGCATCAACACATATAAACGTGCGCTTTGTGGTTGCGATAGTCTGGAACATCTTCAAAATTCCAGAGACCTGGAGCCCTCGACCCCCGATGACCTTCTTCTGGTTTCGGAAACTCTGGATCACGATGTCCGGAATTCCCTCCAATCCGCTAACAAGCTGTCTTAGAAGAGAGCCGAGCATGTTTATTGGTGACTGCTCATTCCGGGCAGCATAGTCGAAGTAAAAGCAGGTAACGGCAGTATCGTCTTCCACGGCCTCGTCGCATAACTTATCTATGACTAGGGAACTATCATCGCAACCCGTTAGTAACGCCTTACCCTTCCCCCGCTAAGATACACTCCCTTACCTGACGTAGCTCTTCCCCACCCCCGGGTTGCCGTCGCAGAACAAGGTCGCCCGCCTCGGTTTATCCTCCTTGCAATCCTTATGCCAGTGTCTAAATTCTTCGGTTTCCAGCACCCACTCCCCTACACTATCCACACGCTGAGCCGCGATATCTCGATGCCGTACCCATGGCTCCAACGGCGACAGCCAAGCCAGTATTTTAGACTCATCGTCGGGTGCAGTGTAATTAGCGATAATATTGAAAGAATTATTGTTATTACTGAGAACTTGTGACATTTTTTTCGTTTTTCGTCTGTTTGAACGCTGTGGAGAAAGTGTTGGCCGGGTCTGCTGATGCGGCAGCTTGAAATTGGTGAAAAGCGGGGTTAAAAGTGTAGCCGTGCGCTTAGCTGTCCCATCTCCAATTACTGCATTAGAAAACTGTACTGTTCCACAAGCGCCCAGGGACTCAGCTTAACTCCCGTACTCTAGTCTACGGAACACTTGGCCAGCCATTCCTGTCCGAGCCATGCGCCGCCACCAGCAATCTAGACCTGTACGGGGCTAGCGACAAAAATCACTGGTAGACACCGGTTTCCCACTGAAATAACACCTCTATTCACGACCTTTCAACCACTGAATGGATTAAAACAAATCTCCATATATGCTTGGGTAATTCCCCAGATTTTACTTTCCAGCCCTTAGACCTCTGTACCCAAACCGGCTAAGGAACTATCAAGAGAGCAATGGTTGGTATTGCCCCGGCGCAATTTCTAAAGATTTTGTACGGGAAATGGCCATGCTTGGCACTGTTTTTGACCATGCCATCAATTTTTCAAATTTCTACAGTTTCAGAATGCACCGAACGGAAGGCGTGAATACAGCTGTTTCGGTCAAATACTAGTAACCACCGGCAACCCCCTTCGCCAGCCTCTTACGGTGCTTCCTGTAGTCAACCCCATCGCTATGGAAATATCTCCTGCAACAGTCGCTTCCCATCGTGCTCGTAAGTGGGTAGGTAGATTGGCATTGTAGTATTGCAGAGCTTGTTTCCACCACCTTTGAACCTCCACCCGATCCACCCCCCAATTTCTTACCCTTTCCCCCCGGATAGACCCAACCGACTCTGCGCTAACTCTAGTCAGGTCCTCCTATTTCCCACCGGCAATAGCCCATTGGAATATTCAAATCGAAAAACTTGACATGGGCGGGTTACATACTCCCGCTCCACGGCTTCTGGCATACTGTAACAGCGTGGGGTAATAGGGCGTGCTAGGCTGGCCCAACGGGATCAGAGCCAGTCAGCCAGGCTCCCGACACCAGTAATCCAAAACTCGGCAGTCATCCGGGAGCGGTCCGACCGGGGGGTGAGAATCGGCGAATAGGAACGGACATCCGGTACCGGTACCGGTATGAGACATCCCTTTGTTCGTACTTGTATTTCGAATTTCAGGGAATTTTAGCTCGAAAGCTAGATGAATACCCGACCCGAACGGGTGTGGCCGGGGTCTTGCAGTGGCCGGGCCAATGGAGGTCTCTGATCCCGAGGATTCGGGGGCGTTCCTTCGAACAGGAGGCGTTATTATCCGTTTAGGTAGAAGGCGGCCTCGACCGTGCTGTACGAGCAGTTCCATCAATACAAACGAAGAGATCGCGGTACCTGTACAGTACCGCAAATCAATAATTTACAGCACGGTAGAGCACCCGTTGCATGCGACCATCAATATGGTGCCAAAGTTGCGCCATAGCAGTGATTCGAGCCACCCCTACTGAGAGAGAAGAAAACTTGTGACAGCCCCACATATACTCTCTCTACTTCTGCCAATAACTAAGTACAGTACTATGTTCGAAGTTTGCGGGACTTTTTTTTTCCAGCTCTCGCGGAGACCGAGTAGCCAAGCGGAGATATCACAGGTCACCGGTGTACTGTGCAAACACGGAAAACCAATACTTTCTAAGAAACTAAAATTTCTGGCGCAGCGGCAGTGGCGGGTTTGAGAGGCTAGCGTATAATTACAGGTCTTCGGGTTATTGCCTTCACGCTGATATAATGGTTCCGCTCGAGAACCACATGGGTGCAGGATGACTTACCTAGTTGGTGAGGTGAGGAAAGTGGGGATTCGGGAGGGGTTCGGTGGAATGGTTGGTATTTTTTTCAGGTGTAGATGGATAAATCGAGTGTCTACTTATACCAAAAATAATACTATCTATCGAGGAATAAAAGCGTTTATGGTTGATTTCCCCTTTCACCGGAGCTGAGGGAAAGCCTACGCTAGGTTCTCTGGAATGGGGGAGAATAGTCAACATTCATTTTATTTGCCCCTCCATCTATCCTCCTATCGCTAGCAGAGGGAGACGAGGAGGAAATAAAGACATAGGGAAGAGTAGAAAACAAGAAGATTGTATAGCAAGAGATCTATTCGACCGCGGAACAATCAGGCAGACAAATAGTGCTGTGAATAGATGAAATAGTCCACCCGCCGCCGTGGGCTAAACATAATAAACAGGAATTCGCGATCCTTCACCTACAAACGTTAAAAAATGTCCTAAGGTTCCGGAAGGGCATACAACTTACAAGTGGAGTTCCGCGAATGATAAGCAGGCAAGATTTTAGGCCCATGGCTCGGCGGCGCGCTTGGGATTCATACATCTGTCGACGTCGGGATAAAGCTGCCGAGAGAGAGTTGGGGGAGTCGGAAGCGCAGAGGAGTGCGAAGCACATGAGAGAACGGGTGAGCTCCCCCGTTCATCCAAGGTCGCGCCCCTGCCGGAGCCGTGGTATTTTGTTGCTTTAATTCTTACAACTCAATCGTCGCCATTTAACCATTTTCATTCTGTTCGCTGCCGTTTAAAAACTACTCTTTCATGTCCCTCGAGAGCAGCACACCCGAGTGGCGTTCGATCATCCACGTCTTGGCGATTGGGTTCAACATATTCCCGCTTCAGCAATAGTTTCACAACCCCTTCGTGACCGTTACTAGCGGCAGCTCCAAGTGGTGTTTGACCATTCTTATTTCTACGATTGGGGTCGACATCATCCCGTTCCAGCAATAGCTTGACTACTGCTTCATGTCCCCCGGCAGCAGCACACCCGAGTGGTGTTAGATCATCCTCGTCTGGGTAATTGGGGTCAACATCCACCCGTTCTAATAATAGCTTGACCACTGCTTCATGCCCCTCAACAGCAGCACATCCGAGTGGTGTTCGATTGTCCTCGTCTGGACGGTTAAGGTCGACATCTTTCCTTTCGAGGAGTAGCTTGACCACAGCTTCATGTCCCTCGAGAGCAGCGCACCCGAGTGGTGTTCGATCATTCACGTCTGAGGGATTGGGGTCGACATCCTCCCGTTCTAGCAATAATTTCACAACTCCTTCATGTCCGTTATTAGCGGCAGATCCGAGAGGTGTTCGACGATTCATATTTCGACAATTGGGGTCGACGCCTTCCCGTCCCAGCAGTAGCTTGACTATTCCTTCATGCCCGACAATAGCGGCAGACCCGAGTGGTGTTCGACCATCCTCGTCTGGGCGGTTGGGCTCCACATCTTTCCGGGCCAGCAGCCGCTTCACAACGCCTTCATGCCCGTTGTTAGCGGCCCAAGAGAGCGCTGTAGCCTTTTGGCTATCGGGCCTGTCAGGGTTTACATCTTCTCGCCCGAGGAGAAGTTCCACCACTCTCTCATGTCCTTGTCTGGCAGCCCATCCGAGTGGTGTTTGATCATCCTCATCAGGGCGGTTAGGGTCAACGTCTTTCCGGCCTAGTAGTAGCTTCACAACCCCTTCATGCCCGTTATTGGCAGCCCACGAGAGTGGTGCAGCGTCTCGGTTATCGGGCCAGTTGGGGTCGACGTCCTGTCGCCCGAGAAGCAGCTTCACAACCCCTTCATGTCCCTTATAAGCGGCCCACGAGAGTGGTGTAGCGTTTTGGTTATCAGGCCAGTTGGAGTCAACATCTTCACGGCCGAGGAGAAGTTTAACCACCCCTTCATGTCCGCCCATCACAGCACGCGCGAGTGGTGTTCGATCCATATTATTGGGGTAATTAGGGTCGATATTTTCACGGTCAAGTAGTATCTTTACCGCTTCTTCATGTCCATTCTCCGCTGCCCATGAGAGTGGCGTACTACCAGTACAATCTTGCTGGTTGGTCTCGCAACCCTTGGCACTTGCCAATGTGGTCACAAATTCAGCAATCCCAAAGAACGATGCGCAGTGCAGGGCGGAGAACAGCGGAGTATCGACGCCCCCAGCCCAACCGGCATCCAGTACTTGGCTCAAGAGTGATACAGAAGATACGTGGTCTTTGTACTGATTCAAGAGCTGTTGCCCAAGGGCCCTCGAAAGGTCTGAGAGCCCCCGATTGGCATGTGTTCCCCAATATCTCGAAGAATACTCGAGAAATGGCATTACTTGGTGGTCCGGGAGAGGGTGAGACGGGGGGCTATTGGCCTGTTGTGAGTTAAGATAGGTCAAACATGTTTCGGCGATTATCGAGTGAGGTCTGCTGAAGAGGTCTGGTTGAGCACAAAGATACTCCTGGACGGTAAAGTGGATTAATCGTACGGTTGCAGCTTCCTTATCAACCGTGATCAGGCCTTGGCAGCATCCTAGCAATGTGCCTATCGAAGGAACATTTTCGGGATCAAAATCCGTTACCCCTATCTCCACTGCGAGTGCATGACACAGCTCGTCCACCTGTAACGACCGTTCCGAATGGCAGATCCATGTGAGAGTAGTTATCGCGAGTTTAGCCTTTTCCTCGTCCTGCGCTTTTATGCGTTCTAGCGTAGCTCCATACGCATCCTCTAACCCTGCCCCATCTTTCAATGACTTGAGCCTCCTTCCTCTGCGAGCGATGGTGGTTTCCCGGAGGACAGCCCCAATGTGGAGAGACGCCAGTAGGAATCTAGATTCAAACATGTCAGCAAATGACTCTAGGTTGCTTCCCCCTTTCCTTGTTCATACGCACGTTGCTGAACTCAATTCGGGAATGCTGTTCATAATATCCGCCTCCAGTCTGGGGCTCATTACATCGGGGGCAGTATCGTTCCTGAGTTTGTCGCGGAGATACCTAACGAAACCATCTTCCGTGGGTTGTATTAATATGAAGGCGACTGCTCCATCCAATTTTCTCTCAACCTCATTCCTGACATGTGGTCGTCCAGTCATAAATAGCCGAGTATTTGGCGACCCCTGAATAATCTGTCGCAGCGATTCAAGAACTACCATCCGATGCTCCGGCGAGCATTCGTCAAGAGCGTCAACGCATATAAACGTACGCTTTGTGGCTGCGATGGTCTGGAACATCTTCAAAATTCCAGAAACTTGTAGTCCTCTACCCCCAATAGCCTTTTTCTGGTTTCGATAGCCCTGGACCACCGCCTCCGGAATTTCCTCCAATCCGCTAACAAGCTGTCTCAGCAGGGAGCCGAGCATATTTATTGGCGACTGCTCGTTCCGGGCAGCAAAGTCAAAGTAGAAACAGGTAACGGCAGTATCTTCCTCCACGGTCTCGTCGGATAACTTGTCTATAACCAGGGAACTGTCATGGTAACCTCCTGTATCAGCAATCCCACTCTTTAATTCCCCGCAAAGATACACACTCTCACTTACATGAGATAGCTCTTCCCCACCCCCGGATTACCATCACAGAATAAGGTCGTGTGGCCGGATTTGCCCTCCCTACCGCCGTTATACCAGCGCTTGAATCCCTCGGTTTCTAGCAGCCAACCAGCTATACCGTCCACCCGCTGAGCTGCAATGTCGCGATGCCGTGCCCCTGGCTCTAGCGGAGAGAGCCACATGAGTATTTTAGACTCATCATCGGGGGCAGCGTAATTAGTAATAATATTGTTGAAAGAGTTATTGTTATTACTGAAAGCTTGTGACATTTTTCGCTTTTCGTTACTTTGAATGGTGTCGAGGGCAAAGTGTTGATTAGCTTAGAGTCTGCGAACGCGATCACTTGAAAAGCGGGGTTGATATCGTACCGCGTAGCTCAGGAGTCAGGATTCCCCCCTACCAGTACCTTGGAAAAGGGGCGAAAACAAGGCGAAAAACAAATCGACGAAACGCGCTGCTCAGCCCCTCAAACGGAATGAAAAAACACTAGACCTTACCAGAGGAGGCAACTCCAATGATGCTTGTGTAGCACACGGTTTGATTAGTTTTGAGTTTTTGTGGCTTGCACTGACCGACCACGGTCCAATCACTGCATCAGACAACCGTGACACAAACGCCCACGGACCAGCTCACCGGTAATAGGAGCTTGGTAGTGCTCTCTACGAGTAAATTATTTGTGCCATGGAATCTGCCAAAGTGCAAAAAACCCAGTTTACCCTGAGTTACCGAACTGTGGCAAATGAGGTATCAAGCCTCGTCAGAATAGACCTTGACGGCGATTCATAAAATATTCGGATGCCTTGGCACCAAGATCCAGATATTTGGTATGTCTTGGTGCTAAGGCATCCGAATAGCTACTTTATCGATCGCCAATACTCGTAGTGGTCGAAGTGTGATTGAAGCTCGATGTTAAGTTTGGCAGCTTACCGTGGCGGATTTCCCGGCGTAAGCTTGTTGGGGCGTTTTTCTTCTGGGTAGACTATGCAGGTACTCGAGCACTCGAGTAATTACTGCACACAGATCGAAACACAGTTCTAGCTACCATGGTACAGTACCGTTTAACACCTCGCGCACACCTCGGATCAAACCTGGACCAATGGCGCTACCATGGCGAATCGACCCGTCGCCTCTAGCAACAGCACCGGTTGGGACTCCGAGACCAGCCGAGGCGACAATTATCTTGCTTACAAACCCCAGGCCAACCTCACCAACTGCCTCCTATCAAAATTAACAGGCAGTTGACGCCGGGTCTTGGTATACCAACCGGTCGATTAACCCTAAAGAAAGGGTGTGACAGTGTCCCATTAACTGCCTTTTTTCAAACCTCAATCAAAACTTCATTATTTGAAGTTGGGTGATCTTGGGGTGGACTGGGAGCAGATCAGGATGTAGCGACTCCAAGTTGGAATCATCACGGTACCGTGCCCGTAGACAACTCCATGTACTTCGTTTGGTACTTTTAGTAGTATATGATACGAATTTGAAAAGGCCGATACCGGTTCTATTGTTCAAAAACCTTTTCGAAATCAACCTGCGAAGCTATTGATCGCTATTCGGGAATTATGTGCCATTCCAGCATGCCCCGCTGTCGGAGGTGTGATGCGAACTCATCGCACCCGGCAGTGCTTGCCGTGGGCCGGGCAGCGCAAATTCATGAAAAGAGCTGAGAATATTGATTTTCCCCGAACCCTAACATGACCTAACATAACCCTATTATAAAGTCAGTGTCTCATACTTAGATTCATTGTCATTCTTGTAATGCTACTGTATCATACAACAAACTCTGTGAGTAGAGCAATATACTTCAGGCAAAGCATTGGTCTTCCGGGGAGAATCTTTGAAATCGAAAGAACAAACCCAAGGAACTAGTTTAATTAAGGCCTCAATTTCATCCTTCACATTTCTACCAAATCCGAGCATTACTTCCTCTCATGCTCTAACAGTTTATTCGGTGGCGCCGAGAATCCACAAAGGAACGCCAACCGAAGACTCCCACAATACGCTATGATATCATACCCCGAAGTTGCCGTTAAGCCAAGATGTCCCGGTTGGTGAGAAAACGTAAAACACGAGCCAACTTTCTGTTGCGGAGCTTCGTCAACTAGCATGCGCAAGCCACTGAGTAACCGCGCCAAGATTAATTGGGTAACCAGAACGGGAGGACCGATTCGACACCAGCCGATCCCGTGCTCTTCCTGAGGATAGCAGCAACGTTTTTTATGCCAGCAAAAACTTAACACTTCGCCCGCGTCCAAGAAAACACTACTTCAACCTCCTAAGTGAGAAAACATAGTCACAAAAAATCATGGCTTTTCTTTCACGCTAGAGGACAACTATTTAGATGGCATGTGTCACTCAAAATTTGTCATAAATCTCCTTTTTTGGAACATTCTAGGGTAAGCATCCTGCCAAGTTGTGTTGAGGCTATTGTCAATACCCTGTTCAGCACTGTTAGTGAAACTTTTCAATTTTTTTCTGGCATAAAAAAACATTGCTAGTATTGGGGAGGGCCACCAGATCGGCTGGTATTGAATAGGTTCCCCCCCCCTATATATGCCACGCAACCACCGGGTATTTCCCCCCCCCAATCAAAGTCGCATCATGAACTATTATTCGTGCTCCGTCAAATCGTCCAACGCTAACAAAGACGTTCCAACTAAACGAGGCCAAATTTTATCCCTTGCAACCAGTAGTGTAGGAACAGCTTTCAATTGTATACCAAGTTCTTGTAGGGAATCATTGATTGAGTAATCTCATCTGTGGCGGGGTGCTGTAGTGCTCCACTCCAGAAGTAGAACCATTTCATCTGTCCTAGCCGTGGCCAAAAGCCTCAAAATCGAAACCCCTATTGGTTTCACTTGCCGATAGCATCCCCAACAATTGGGCGACGTCCCCCAACCATCACCTCTTGACTTCTACTTGTGATGCTTGGTTCTCCCCATGTCATTCCTCTGTTCATAGATATCGGAGGCCTACCATTCGCCCAAACCCAACCGACAATCCAGGCAGAGATTCAAACTACCCCCCTCCCCACAAACCGGGTTTCCCAAGCACTGCTCGGTTAACCCAGGCCCCTGATTGGGCTCGGCGGTTTAAACTAGATTGTCGATAAACCCGACAAATCCTTCAGGCTTTGGTGTCCTTTACGGAATTATGACTCCTGTTGGGAACAACAGTCGGATCTCTTGGGACCACCGAACAGTCCCAAAAGGAGGAAAAATATGACGGAAGATGTGTAAATCACGACAATTTACGTAAGACACCACCATCTAAACTTGCAAGTGTGTCGTATTCATATTGTATCACTCGTTTTTTATCTTTCGACCGCTGGGTGGGATATATGGATTTTAGATGAGCCCCCCTTTCCTACCTAGGCCTGCCCGGGTACTCAACAGCTTCGTTTCCAATATCTGCAATTATTTTCGCTTATCGTAAGGGACGATCTTATCGGTCGATTCCTGGTGGACTGGTATATATATAAGACTTATCACGCCTGAAGGCTTGGCTAGTCGCACTGGTTGGTGCCGGAGGCCGTCTTGGGCAGGTTGGACCGGGGTGTTTTATCGCCGACTCCGGTGGTATGGGGACATCTGCGATGGTGTCTACCCTTCGTTATATATAGGTAGATAAGTAGCGTCACAGGATAGAGCTTGTTTCCACTATTGTTTGACACTCATCTAATTTACCTTCCCAATTTACTCAAGTTCTTCACGTGGACAGACCCGATAAACTTGGGGCCGACCCAGGTTGGGTGCCCTCATGTTCGGCTGGCGTTAGCCCATTGGAGGGCTTGGATTGAGGAAGCAAACAAAGGGGGGTCATACACTCACGGTACAGGGTTTCCGGGGTAATACGGCGTGTTATAGTCGGCAGTGCCGGAGCCAGTAATCCAAGAATCGTTTGAAAGCGATTCGGCCGTGGGGGGAGTCGGCGGTGAGTATGGGTATTGGGGCATTGATGTGAGACATCGCAGTACTACAAACCGATAAGTTACGCAATAGCACGGAATCTATTCTTTACCGCCATTCCGACATGGCGCAATAGCCGCTCCACGGGGGTGGTCCCAACTACTGCTGTTGAGGAGGCACGACTGCTGGGGAGGAATTATGACAGCCCCACTCGTGCTTTCCATACATCTGCCAACAACAAAGGACTGTATTCAAAGCCCATGGATTACCCATAGATCTTTTTCTTTTTCCATCTCTGCCCAAGACTACAGTTGCAAAAACAGCGTATCATAGGTCACCGATGTAGCGAGAGTATTGTTAAATGTTACATTTTGACAGGGGAAGATTACAGCCGATTCTGGAAGTTCGGTGAGTCCGGTGGATCTTCTAAGAGTGTGATGAATTGTTCTCGAGCTTTCATTTGTTATCACGGGTGTGTGTGGAGGAATGTCGACGTGTGTAGAGAACTAGAAATGGGTGTAGTGTATTTGTCGATGTAAAAAGTATCCGGGCGCTTGCGCAAGCCAGGTACGAATAAATGAGGAGCGTCCAGAGACCCCCCGAGTGACCAAGTGCTTGCTTAAATAGTAATCCACTAGAAGATCCGGCTTCTTTTGTCATGTTCTATTTATACGCCTGTCTTTACGGTTAGTCCAGGAAGCAGTTTAGCATGAACGAATGTGGGAGGAGAAGAGAACGAAGTTGCTTGGCATACCGAACCTGTCTCTTCTACAGCGCTCAAGTTCTAAGCAAATATTTGCACTATACCGCCTACGCTGCGCTGCCCCCGGCGGTAATCCACTTTAAGAAATATGAATAGCCGCAACTTTGTAGGTTATGCAACTGAGATTTCTGGCGCGGTGGGGATGGTGGGTTTGAGATGTTGGCATATAATTATACTACTGATTGCCTTCGGGATTCCTTCGCGCTAATTTAATGGTTTCGCTCAAGAACCGCATGTTTACGAGGCAGCTTGCCTGCATGGTGAAGTGGGGAGTGGAGGAATTCGGGAGGGGTTCGGTGGAGTGGCTGGACTTATATAGGTGCAGATGATCAAATCAAGCGCTCATTTATAGGAGAAATAATAATATTTCGGAATCGAGGTGTTTAGAGTCGATTGCCCTCCGCACGGGAGTTTATAGGAACGCCTATGCTAGGTCCTCTTGTATCGAGAAGAATGGTCCATATCCATTAAATATATCCATCCATCCATCGCTACAAGGGGGAAACCGAGAGGAAATGAAGACATAGGGAAAAGTAGAAGGAAGACTTTGTGGCAAGGGATCTATTCAACTGCCAAATGATGGAGATAAACAGTGCAAGCAATAAATGAAATAGTGCGCTGATCGCCGCGAGCTAAATATAATGGACAGAAACTCGCGATCTTTCATGAATGAATGTTAACAAATATCCTGAGGTCTCGGGGGGTGTGCACCTGCTTACAGGTGAAAGTTCCGGTGGTGATAAGCGGGGAGAATTTCAGGGCTATATCATAGAAGTAATGGGAACGACACAGAGGAGAAAGGAGGGAAGATGGCAGTGCCTGGAACCGCGTAGACTAAGCTCCCTGGAGGTTGGGCAAGGCTGGCGCTGCGGAGGGAAGAGACCCACATGATTTGAGGGTTGTCGACCGGGCATCCCGCGTTTTTACTTAGTTTCCGCACGCCCGGTGGGGTTGATGCTTATCCGTGCCGTCCGGAGACTCTTGAGCGTCTAGTAGCTTCATTACTAATACATGCCCCCTCACGGACGCCAACCAAGTGGTGCGCAGTCGAGCTTATCTGGGCGGTTGGGGTCGACACCATTCCCATTTTAGTAGTAGCTTGGCCACTGCTACAAGTCCCTCGAGAGTAACACCCGAGTGGTGTTCAATCATTCTCATCTGGGCGATTGGGGTCAACATCTTCCCGTTCTAGTAGTAGATTAACTGCTGCTTCATTTCCATCGGCAGCAGCAAACTGGAGTGGTGTTTGATCATCCACATCTGAGCTCCTGGGGTCGACATCTTCCCGTCTCGGCAATACTGGTAGCCCGACCACCCCTTCATGTCCCTCAAAAGTAGCACACCCGAGCGGTGCTCGGTTATCCTTATCCGGGCGATTGTATCAACATCTTTCCGATCCAGTAGTAGCTTCACAACCCCTTCATGTCCGTTATCGGCGGCCCATGAGAGTGGTGTAGCGCCCTGGTTATCAGGTCTGTTGGGGTCGACATCTTCTCGCCCCAGGAGTAGCTTCACGACTCCTTCATGTCCGTTATTGGCGGCCCACGAGAGCGGCGTAGCGTCTTGGTTATCAGCTCTGTTGGGGTCGACATCTTTTCGCCCCAGGAGTAGCTTCACAACCACTTCATGTCCCCTGAAAGCAGCACACCCGAGTGGTGTTCACGTCTGGGAAATTGGGGTCAACATCTTTCCGGTCTAGCAGTAGCTTTACAACCCCTTCATGTCCGCTATCGGCGGCCCACGAGAGCGGCGTAGCGTCTTGGTTATCAGCTCTGTTGGGGTCGACACCTTTTCGCCCCAGGAGTAGCTTCACAACCCCTTCATGTCCGTTACAAGCGGCCCGCGAGAGTGGTGAGATGTCTTTGTTATCGGGCCTGTTGGGGTCGACGTCTTCTCGCCCCAGGAGTAGCTGCACAACCCCTTCATGTCCGTTATAAGCGGCCCGCGAGAGTGGTGAGATGTCTCTGTCATCAGGCCTGTTGGGGTCGACATCTTTTCGCCCCAGGAGTAGCTTCACAACCTCTTCATGTCCGTTACTGGCGGCCTGCGAGAGTGGTGTGATGCCTTTGTTATCAGACCTGTTGGGGTCGACATCTTTTCTCCCTAGGAGTATCTTCACAACCCTTTCATGACCGTTATGAGTAGCGCACCCGAGTGGTGTTCGATCATTCACGTCTGGGCAATTGGGGTCAACATCTTTCCGGTCCAGCAGTAGCTTCACAACTCCTTCATGTCCGTTTTCGGCGGCCCACGAGAGTGGTGTAGCGTCCTGGTTATCAGGTCTGTTGGGGTCGACATCTTCTCGCCCCAGGAGTAGCTTCACAACCCCTTCATGTCCACCCATTGCCGCACGGACGAGTGGTGTTTGATCCTTATTATTAGGGTTATCAGGGTCGACATTTTCTCGCTCCAGTAGTATCTTTACCACTTCTTCATGTCCATTCTCCGCTGCCCATGAGAGTGGTGTACTACCGGTACAGTCTTGTTGGTTGATCTCGCAACCTTCAAGATTTGTCAATACAACCACAAATTCACCAATCCCAAAGAACGATGCGCAGTGCAGTCCGGAGAACAGTGGAGTATGGAGGTGATCGGCCCAACTGGGATTTAGTACTTGGCTCAAAAGTGATACAGCGGATACGTGGTCTTCGTATTGGTCCAAGAGCTGCTGCGCAAGAGCATTCACAGGGCCTGAGAGTTCCCTGTTGGCATGTGTTCCCCAATATCTCGAAGAATACTTGAGGAATGGTATTACTTGGTAGTCCGGGAGAGGATGAGGTGAGAGACCATTGACCTGTTGTGAGTTAAGATAGGTCAAACATGTTTCGGCAATTATCGAGTGGGGTCTGCTGAAAAGGTCTGGTTGAGCACAAAGATACTCCTGGACGGTAAAGTGGATTAATCGTACGGTTGAGGCTTCCTTATCAATTGTGATTAGGCCTTGGCAGCAACCTAGCAATGTACCTATCAAAGGGACATTTTCGGGATCGAAATCGATTGCACCTATCTCCACTGCCAGTGCATGACACAGCTCGTCCACCTGTAACGGCCGTTCCGAATGGCAGATCCACGTGAGAGTGGCTATCGCGAGTTTTATCTTTTCCTCGTCCTGAGCCTTTATTCGTTCCAGCGTCGCTCCATATGCATCCCCTTTTAAACAGAATAACAAAATACGGCACCACGATCAGAGAGGACGGTATGGGAGGATAGCG
>QLOI01002660.1:0-11801 GCA_003313605.1 Tuber umbilicatum | reverse complement strand
GGTTGTTACGAGGAAGGAAGGGTGGCGCGAAACTGGTATGATATCATAGGAGGGGGAATCAACTGTCGGGGTAATCGCTTCAAAGTCCAACTGGGGCTGTGCAATATGCGGGAGATCTCAATTTGAGAACTCGTGTATTGTGCCTACGGTTTGGAGAGTTCGGGTAGCACAACTTTGAAATCATGCGATACTCGGAGCTCGATGATGGATGGGGTTTTTTCCCGAAGAAAGTCTCTTCACCAGAGGGAAATATTATTTGGAAGAGTTGTGCCTCGGCAGTTCATTCGAACTTACTCACTAAGTCTGTCTGGGAAGGGCTTGTGTGTGGTGACATTTTTCAACATGGTTGTCTTGTTGGCCTCCAGCTGCGTTTCGTGAGTAACCGTTGGCTCAGTACCGGTAGACACGCGAACACTTCTACCGAGGAACTAACTTATACTCCGCACTAAAGGAGTTCGTCGGACCTTCAAAGGCTACTGATACTAACCCTATTCTCGGAGGAAGGGAAAAATGGGAGCCGCTATGTGTGGGTTTCTGCTACCTTTTCTACTTGCCCACCTGGACGAACCCCGCTTTGATCTTTCATGATATCTCCTGCTCACGGGAGTCATCCCTTGTCTTTTGGAATTCTCCTATCATACCAGAGTTGCTGAAATCCTAGATGGGGCGATAACTCGTAGGATTGTGTAGGATTCTAGGGTAATTTATACATTACGAATTTACGATAGTGTAATATTCTAGAAGGGGGCGGATTGGGGTTATAATAGCTACGGTACTTACTGCAGAATGCCGTAGGCCACACGACACCAGAACCATCCTCGCTCCCTTGCTAGTGCGGGCATTAATTCGCGGGTATTAAAAACGTGCATAATATCTTTCAATAAGCTAGAGTTAGGGTTTTCCCTCACAGATTTGGGCTCTTCCGGGCGACGGGATATAGTGGTACTAGTATATACCGGAGTAGTATCGCAGTTAGATGGTCTGTAGAAGGAGCCGGTGGTGATAACTTGGTGGTATTGAGAGATGTTAGTGAGAGGAGATAAGCTGACAGCTTGCGAAAGCATAAGGCGAGCGTCTTAAAGCTTGGTGTCTATCCCTAACGATTGCTTGTAATGACTGTACTATATACTACCGCTAAGACAAAGGCAAGACAAATACTAACGGATATAGGAAGAAAGGACGACGGGAAAGGGGTGATATGGACCAGTCTAACTAGAACTCGAAAAAAGGAAAAGATGAAGAAAAGAAGGAAAAGAAAAGGTAGATGGTAAATGGCGAGCAGAAACCGAAGGAAAAACACCCTCTATCAAAGTTTATTGCAGTAGCATCTTGATCGGCGGAGATCACGCTTGCACCAATCCTTAATTGCAATTATTTATGGGGCGGGAATATTTCGGGGAACGGAGAAGGAAGAATGTAAACGAGAGAGGCCAAAGAAAAGCCAAAAGAGAAACGGGGGAGGCAATGGTGAAGTGCCGGCCGACCTGAAGTGAGAGGACTGATCAAGTGTTGTTAGGATGAGGGTCAGTTGCCCTGTGAAGTTACTGGAGCTTAGGAACCACACGAAAGGGGGGCTAAGATAGCCTGGACGGCACAGTTGAGGAGGGGTCGCTATCTGCAGACTTAGAAGGAGAGTCTTTGAGGTCCAGCGCCGTGATATCGGCACTAAGATCACTACCCTGAATTGCATACCAGCCACACACTCACTACTACGCCTGGCGGTGGGCAGAAGATGCATAGCCACCATGATCTGCCGTGTTAGTATTGACACTGTCCCGTTTAAGTAGCATCCCTGCAATACCACCATTCCCTACAGAGAGAGCCCTCGGCAGTGGTGTTTAGTTTACGCTATCCGCCGTGGCGGTGCGGGCATCTTTCCATTTTGAAAGAATCTTTACTACCCCCTCATGGCCTTGCGCGGCGGCCAACGAGAGTGGTGTCCAACCATAAATGGTGCTTGCGTGATCGGGATTGGCATTCTTTTGTTCCAAAAGCATTTTTACTACCCCCTCGTGACCGCTCTCAGCAGCATACGAGAGTGGCGTTTGGCCATATTGGATGTCTGCCTGGTCGGGGCTGACATCCTCTCGTTGCAAAAGCATCTTTACTACTCCCTCGTCCCCGTTCTTAGCGGCATAAGAGAGTGGCGTCCGGCCATAGTTGTCTGCCTGGTCGGGGTTGACGTCCTCTCGTTGCAAAAGTATCTTTGCGACCCTTTTGTGCCCATTCCCAGCGGCCCACGAGAGCGGCGTCCGGCCATAATCAGTGTCCGCCTGGTCAGGGTTGACATTGTCCCGTTCCAAAAGCATCTTTACCACCCCCTCGTGCCCATTCTCTGCAGCCCACGAGAGTGGCGTTTGGCCAAATTCGGTGACTGCCTGGTTGGCATTGACATCCTCTCGTTTCAAAAGCATCTTTAATACACCCTCATGCCCACCCCTAGCGGCATAAGAGAGTGGCGTCCAACCATAATCGGTGTCCGCCTGGTCGGGTTTGGCATCCTCTCGTTGCAAAAGTATCTTTACTACCCCCTCGTGCCCATTCTCAGCGGCCCACGAGAGTGGCGTCCGACCATATTCGGTGTCTACCTGGTTAGGATTGACATTATCTCGTTGCAAAAGCATATTTGCTACCCCCTCATGCCCATTCTCAGCGGCCCACGAGAGTGGCGTTTGACCACAGCCGGTGTCTGCCTGGTCGGGATTGACATCCTCTCGTTGCAAAAGCATCTTTACGACCCCCTCGTGCCCATTTTCAGCAGCCCACGAGAGTGGTGTTTAGCCGTGAACAGTGTCTGCCTGATCGGCTTTGACGCCCTCTCGTTCCAATAGCACCTTTACAACATCCTCATGCCCTCTTCCAGCCGCCAATGTGAGAGCTGTACTCCCCATGCTATCGGTTGCATTAACATCCCATTCCCTCATCTCTAGTACAGCAACAACTATCCCCGTAATCCCGAGAAATGCTACTCCATGGAGCCCAGTAAACCCTGTAGGTCCTCGGGTCCCGGAAAAATAAGGCGCCGTGTCTTCGTTTCCATTATAGTGCAATAACATTAGTTGAGCAGATATATGCTCATCAAATCTATCCAGAAGTCTCAATGCAAGCGTTTTCACATTTTCCGCCATCCCCCCCCCTGTGTGCTCCTCCCAGTAACAGGAAGCATATTCTAGAAGTGGCATTGTTGCGGGGGCTGAGCGAAGAGTTGGTGAGAGATCCCGGACACTTCCGAAATTAAGATACGTCAAGCAAACCTCCGCAATTGTTGAGTGGGGGCTATGAAATAAGGTCGGATCACTTAAGAGATGCTCTTGTAAAGTGTAGTGCACCAGTCGGACAGTGGATGAAGACTCCTCGACCATGACAAGGCCCAGACAAGATGCTAGGAGTGCCCGTAATGCAGGAACGTTTTCGAAATCCAAATCCGTAGATCCCACCTCCACCCCTAAGGCATGGCATAGCTCCTCAGCGCGTAATGGCCGCTCCGAATGCAACACCCACATCAGGACCTTCAGTCCGAATTTTGGCTTATTTCCCTTCTGTGCCTTCAGTCGGGTTAGAGTTGCCGTGTAGGCATCACCCAATCCATTACCCTTTGTCATCTCCTCGAGTTTCTTCCTTCTTTGACGAATTGTCATCTCTCCCAGAATAGCGTCGATGTTTAGTGAAACAAGGAGGAATCTAAAGATAACCGTGAGTAAGTATTGGTCAATGATAGAGTGGATGGGAATGGTAAATTCTCCTACGCACATATCAGATATCTTTTCCAGCACAACTTCAATGATATCCGCCCGTAAATCATCGTTCATCGCCTCCGGATCGGTGTCCTCGTCCAATCTCATCTCCAGATAACTCTTAATGTCATCTGTGGTAGGGGTGATGGGTACCACAACCGCCTCGCTGAGATATCGTTGAATATCTCCCTTTACATGGGGCCTCCCGGTGAGGAATATTCGCGTACTAGGAGACTCCTGGATAATATCTCTCAGCGACTCCAGCAACTTCGGCAGATGCTTTGGTAAGCACTCGTCTAGCGCATCAATACAGATGAAAACTTGAGGTAGTGAAGTAATAGTGATCTTCAACATTCTCATCAGATCTGGAAGACGCAGCCCTTTGCTACCAAACTCCTCTTTCGCTTTGTGGAACGCCTCCCGCAGATAATTCGGAATGCCTTCTCTGCCTACCAGCTGCTTCAATATAGCTCCTATCATGTTGGTGATTGTCTGCTCTTGCTGAGTAAGAAAATCGCAGTATAAGCCTGCAACGACAATACCCCCCTTCCCCGCCTGATCGCACAGGCTGTCAAACACCAGAGAACTAGTATTTCAGACCGTCAGAAATTTCGGCTTTCTCCCAAAGAGTGCGGCCAATTACCTTAGATATGTTTTGCCTACTCCCGGATTCCCACTGCAAAACAAGACCGCCTTATCGGCTCCACCCTCACTACCCCTCCACTCCCGGAACTCGCTTGTTTCCAAAAACCAATCCCCCACACCGTCAAACCGCTCGTTCCGCACGCCTTGATGTCTGTTATTTGGTTCTAGTGGAGAGAGCCAGCGCATGATCTGCGCATCCTCATCAGACTTATAGACGGTGTCGTTGAAACTATTTGTTATGTTGCCGCTGTGGGCATTGCGGTCGTCTACCCGGAAGGATTGTGGATGTGTAGTCTGGGCCATGGTGCTTTGTCAAAAGTGTAGATTGAATGTAGGAAGGTTAAAAGAATTTTGTATCGCGGGGAGTGTAAAGCCCCTGCGAGCACAGCTGAAGAAAGCGGGGATGTGGCTTGTTGTGTTGGGCTCTTTATGACACTCGAGGCCCAATCGTTTTGGGAAGTTGTAATAGTTCTGTACATGACTAATATGAGACATGTCTCAAAGGCTCTAACGCTGAGTGTACTCGTACCGGTACGGTCCTTGTATGGTACTGGTAGTATTGTATAGATAATGTGTTCCAATGGTCAGAACCTCCTAAGACTTCTATCGAAAACCTCGAATAGAGGATACCAGAGAGGAATCTAAGAAATTTAGTGATCAACAGAGCAGTAGGGGTGCACGGTACTGTTTCAGAATAACTGGCACCTAGGATTTCCTCCCGTTACTCTATGTTCTATCAGTGAGTTTACCATTGGCGCCTGTGCTCATGTGTTGCTTCTGATATGTGGTGTATTTTTTATATCACCACATCGCCAGTTTACCGACACACGCTGTCGCAGGTGAGCCGTTAGAATTAAAATGGTGACGGGTTTGGTTTGTGCTTCGGGGTAGGGTGTATGGTATGGTGGAGTGGCGGGATAGGAAAATAGGTGTGAGAGACGAGTAGGACTTAGATACTACAGTGGCTCTGCAGAAGCGTTCGTGATCTGACACCTTGCGATTGTGCCATAAGATCACGGGCAGTTAGGAGAATACTGGTGGTGGGATTTTAGATTTAAGAGTTGTAAAAAACGAAACTACGAGAACGGAGAACGATAAACTTAGTAGAAGAACAAAGTAAAAAGGCTAGAACAAAAAAACAAAAATAGAAATTAGAGAAAACAACACTAGATAATTGTGTGATGTTACTGACTGCTCAGAAGGTCTTAGAGCCGAACGGAGCTCGTGGATCATGATCAGTCACCGTGGCACTGGGGTGTTGTACCAGTAGGCGGTTTCTGTTTTTCTGGAGGCATGGTGATTTATAGAGAAGGTTCACCAGACCTGTCCTCCCTTTGTTGTCATGTGAGCAGGCAGGGAGATGGAGACGTATAGTACTTATACTGTAAATGAAGGAAAAGAGATATAAATGTCATTCTTGTAAGGCTCAGGTCAAATTTATTACGTTTTATATACGCTCCTATCTCTACTGTTGGTTTAGAGAGATCGAGCAAGGGAACAAGGTTTATGGCTATATATTTTTTCTAGTTACTCAGTAGTGCTCGATTCTCATTCTATTCAGCCCACTATTGCCGTGCTGGTGGTATTTGCCAAGAGTGCTAAGAGAATAGTGGTATGACTGGGAAGTGGGATACCGTATCATCCAGTAACTTAATCGGCGCTCGAGTGTCAGGGTCAGGAAATTCTTAAGTATGTCTAAAGCGACTCCATGGCTCAAGCAACCAGGACATCATTCCGGAGGCAGAAGAAAAGAAAATTACTATACCCTTCTTAACGGCAGCCATGTGTCTTCTGGATGCTTTTGGTTTTTTTTTTTTCTTCGTCGTGTGCATTTCCAGATCCATCACGCTTTACAGAAAGGAAGAGTGAGGATGGGGTAAAAATTAATTAATTTACTTAGACATAACACTGTTACTAGAGGGGGTAAAAGAAATTGCAATCAATTCCGTGACTTAAGGACTTTCTTGTTGGGGGCTAGGACTGTACTTCCTTGTAAAGAAAAAGAGAGAGAAAGACAGTGGATAGCAATGACGCAGGCGCTGATGGCAGTAGCAGTAGTGGCCCAACGGTGGGGATAGCGGCAATGAGGAATGTCAGCGGTAGGGATGGGGGGAGTGCGGTGAGTAGTGACTGGAAGGCTCGGTTTGTAGCCAAAAAGGCACAGTTGTCGTTGTACAGTACTATAGTTTTAGTATAAGACGAAAAGTGGACACCTGCTATCTACTAGAGAGTGAAATAAAGTGGCGACATGATGGGATGCCTTTTTCTCAAAGCTCTGGTGTTTGTGCTGTGCGTTATTACAGTATAATGTTTTTTTTTTTCCTCATAGCCTATCCTCACCGAGCGTTCCTCGCCGGCCAAACCTCACGGTGTTTTCGGTTGCGGCACTTTTCGTTCGCAATAGTCTGACAGCGGAGCAGTTGTTTCCTTAAAAGGTCAAGATAGAGCATGCTAGTGATGTATTTTGAGAACCAGTTGTGGTCAAGAGATTAAATACCCGCTGGGACTCGTGAAGAGAATAATAATCAATAACGTTTTGTGCCCATGCGATCGGCGGCCGTTTTAATTTCAAACATCGCGATGGAGTTGCCTATGAGCAACCATCTTATGATCCCTACAACCCCTGAGAAAAAATAAGTTTTGCTCGTTCCCGTGATGCTAGATAGTGCCCCCAAAACTGCCCCACGACAAACCTCAAGTAGCATTGAGAAATAGAGAACACTACCCCTCGCGCCATTACTAAAAAGCGCCTTGGATGTCAAATTCCCTCTAATCAGCATCTAACCTCCATAAACCATCCCCCAAGTAATGCACCGTCTCGACCCCGACCCCTTTATTCACTTTTCTAATCTCATCAGTGCCCATCTTCAACATTCCCACCATGCACGCATTCTCCTTCCCCTCCGCATTGACAGCAACCACCATCCCAGCATCATATCCCTCACCCTCCGCCGGTAGCCTCGCCCCAGGCGACGTCAGACCCGGACACATCAGCATCGCGCCCGCCATTACAAAGCGAATGGCCCCACGATCAACCTGCACGGTGGGAAAGCAATCGGGGAATTTATGCACCAGGCGCAGCGAGGGAAATAGCGCGTCATCGTGGTGCTGGAAGAAGAGAACTTCATTCTCGAGGGCGTAGAGGGAGAGGCGCTCGGGCGCTTTGAGGAGAGAGAGTTGCGACTTTTTGGGGAGAATTTCATCGATGTGTGGCGCTAAGAGGGGGAATTGCTCGACTAGCTTTGCCCGCAGGGAGCGCTGGACGGAGGACTTGAGCTTGGTTTTTGACGATCCGGTGAATCTGCGGATGACGGTTAGCCCCGGCCCGTATGGAGAGGGGGTAATGCAGATAAAGACCCTTTTTTAAACATGACTGTAGTTACAAGAGACGGTATCTTCCAGAGGCTTTAATGAGGGGCTTCAAGGGGTGTCTGGCTGAGCGTTCGATGCAGTGGTATCATATCATACCAAGTATGATAACCCCGCGTTTCCGCCGGGTAACTAAACACCCGATAGCATGGACCACCCGATCTGTTGATCTTCAACCTCGCCACTTCAGCCTCATCACTGCAACCCGCAACATAAAGTTCGCCATCCCCCCATTCTTCACAATAAAACAAGCGCCTCCCATCACCACTTTACACCGTCGAAAATGTCTGAATACTGGAAATCCACGCCCAGGTACTACTGCAAACATTGCAAAATGTACGTAACCGACACTCCCCTCTCGCGCAAAAACCACGATGCCTCCCCCAAGCACCAAGGCAATCTGAAACGCTTCCTCCGCGACCTCCACCGGAACAACGAACGCGAGAAAGCTGCCGCCGAAAGTGCCAAACGGGAAGTCGCGCGCTTGAACGCCCTCGCCGGCGGTTCCTCCACCCCCGCATCATCATCTTCATCCGCCGCCGCTCGACCGCCGCCACCCAAACAGCCCGCCGGAGTCCTCACGGACGCGGAGAGGAAACGCCAGATGAATGAGCTTGAGTCCCTGGGTGTTGCGTTACCGGATAACTACCGTGCGGAAATGGCGTTGATGGGGGAGTGGCAATCGATGGAGGTAATGCCTGATGCTCCTGAGAGGAAAATAACGGAGAAGGAGAAGGTCCAAGAGGAGATTCGGCAAGACATGAAGCGGAAGTTCGACGAGGAGGAGGCGGAACGGAAGTGGGGGGTGCTAGACGAAGATGAGAAAGCTATCAGGAGCTTCAAGATTGAGACTAAGTCGTATCCTAGCATGGAGGATGAGGGTGAAGGGGGTTTGGCACAATTCCTTACGTTGAAGGGGAAAGGGAAAGATACAGAGGAGGAGGAGGTTCGGAAAGAGAAGGATATGAAGCAGGAGGGAGCGGATTCGGAAGCAGGACCTAAGATCAAGGCTGAAGAACCAAATTCACCGCCAGGGATTTACGTCTCCGAGGGAATTGATGGCGCTACCCCGGAAATAAAGAAGGAAGAAGGTACTGGAGTGGTATTCAAGAAGCGCAAGGTCAAAAACATCCGCAAGAAATGAGATTTCCTATTATTTTCTTCTATTGTAGTATCATATTGGTAGATTCATGTACGATATATCAGTGGCTTTTTAGACCAGCAATTGCTTTCTTCTTTGCGCCTGCAACACTTCGTTTCGGAGGTGCCATGTTCGGCCAGCTACTTTGCCTTTGTCGCATGTGACATAGGCATATTATAAACAGCTAATTATAATCTTACATCCTCAGATCGGGGGCATCCTCACAGAAGTTCCGCTAATTAATGCCCTTTGGAAAGGTGTTTTTTTTTTTTTTTTTGAAACCAGGGTGCGCATCGGCCCCCCTCTTCTTCCGGATGTACTCGCGATGTCGTAGCGTTTTTAAAAAAGACCGGGTCCGCAGGAGGCCGCATATGACCTGCATGAGCGGGTTGGGCCAATGAAAGAGTGCCAAGTTAGAAGTAGCTTTAGGTGAGATCTGGTCATCTTCGAATGCAATTTCTTACTACTATCAACACTCTCGTGAAGAAATATACGAAAATGCCGAACGATCACCATATTCCACAGAGCACCACTACCCCAATGGCCAAGCGGGGACAGATAATAGCATATAGCATGTTAGGAATGACATCCTCCGTCTCCGTTACAACTCCGGTCATTGAAATTTACTTCCTAATCGGGAACGACTCAACACCAGAGAAACTATCACCACTTTTCGGGTCCAGCACCCTCCCCCTTGGGGGGTGCTGGCCATCTCTTTTATCACTTCCTTGCCCTCGGGCATTATCTTTACTGTTGCCTCTTGAGGTCTACCCACAAGACCGCTCCTCTTACCCCATTTCAACATCTCAGGATGTTGTTTCTCCACACTTCCCCGCTTTTGTTTCGCACCTCACTTAGCATCAGCACGGTCGGCAACCCCCATTCTTGATTCTTCAGACGGCTGGGAATACAGTTTGCGGTAAGCGGAAATGAAGGATTCTTCCCAGGAAGTCTCCCCAACAGGCCACGGTCGATTTCGCCTCTTTCCTCCTATCCTTCAGACTGTTAGTGGTGGGATCCCATCCACTAAGTGACACTATCTCTCGGAGAACAAGGGACTACATGAGAGACGCGGGAATACACTTTCAGTCTGCTGGCTAGGTTGGAAACCGCCTAGAAAGACACGAACACGTTTCCGATAGTTGGATCAACCTTGGGTCTACCCCTCCTCTCCTCCCTCCACGGGATCAGCTGGTACCTTACTACCACCCCCTCCACTACACCTGGTCCCGTCACTTCTACACGGTTCCTCCATCCCTTGGCTGCCCGTGGCCTTGGGTTCTATACTTTGGCTAGCACCCTATCTGCTGGGCGGCATCCCCTCTGCCAGGCAGCCTTCCATACCCGCCATCTACTCTTTCCCGTGGCGCCCCCCTGCCACTACCCCTTGGTCCCCTGTGATGGTATTGCACTGCCTCCTTCATGGGGGTACCTTGGGGCACAATTAGGGCTTCACTGCCTAGGACCTTTCAGGGTCTGCCTGCGGTACATTTCTTCCGCGCTTGCCTCCGGGCACATATTGGGGGGTCTTTTCTTACTTGGATTTTGTTCTTTCTTTTGTCTTGCAGTGTACAGCATAGGTTTTCCTGTCGCTCTCTGCCTGTTTGATAGTTAGGCGTCTCCTTTCTTCTCTTATTTGGGGGAGTCTGGGGCCTTTCAGGATGCGGGAGTGTGCGGTTAGTCCCATACCAGAGGGACTTGGGGTGATGGTTTTTTCCTAGGAGGCGGGGAGGAATGGTTTCTTTCAGTAAGCCATACCGCGAGGTCCATGCGCATTGTTCTGTACCATAATCAGTAACAATAAATGAAGGAAGAAAAAAAAAAAAAGCATATTAGGAATGACATGCTCCGTCTCCGTGTAACGACCCTGTTGGATCTTACAGTAGACTTAGTCTAATCCCATGCCGGAGCCCGGAAGGGTTACGGTTAGGCTAGTCAGGTAACTCTATCAAAGGGCTACCATGTGGACTAAGCAAATGGTAATGCTTAGACTGCAAACCAGAAAAGGTATACCGGGAAGATAGGGAAGTCTACGCTGCGAGTTCGGAACCTCTCCGAGAGTTCCGGCGAGTTACCCAACTTAAGGCAGGTAGTTACCCTACCTTAGGGAGTATAGTTACCCTACCTTGGTAAGCAGGTTACCCTACTTTTGAATAGGAGTTACCCTACCTTGAGTGTAAAAGGTTACGCAAAGTTTCGGGAAAAGTCATAGGATTGTTTATTACGGAAGATTATATAGGAGGTTCGAATCTGGGCTCAATCGGGTAATCCGTTGTTGGGCTACAAACTGGAGAAAATCTTGCCTTAGACGAACATTGAGAAATCTGAGTCCAACACCCCCCTCTGGCCCCGATGTACAGACAATGCGTCATGGGCCAACTATAGGGAAGTTGCTGGTTTACTAGTAAATGCCTATGATTGAAGACGGCGGTGTAATACCGTATACGTTGTCGCCGTCCTTCCGACCAGAAGCTGTTCGCAGGATATATGAGGGGGCATGGGGCGATCGAATGGTTACAGGAGGAGTGATTCTCGAGTACATACACCACTAATCCTTATAAGCCTACAGTGGTAGGTAGATAAGGTATACCGGAAGCCCGGGAGGCCTCCGGTTAAGTGGTAGACTTTCGACTGCTGTATGTCTCCGAAAGACTGTAAGATATCTGAAGGTTGTTAGCGAGCTCTAGATCGTAGTAGTCTTGTCTTGATTGAGGTGTTTATTGTCAGTGGCTACAGGTAGCGCCTGTATATGCCAATGGCTTAAGTGTCTCATCACGGGAGTCCGTAGACTAAGCTATCGTGTCGAAGACAGTAGAAGATGATAGACTTGTCAAACGTAATATTTATCAACGAGACTTGCATAGACGAATACGAATGGGACAGTGAGTTCGATAATGGACTAGCTTATCAGT
>QLOI01002656.1:0-21294 GCA_003313605.1 Tuber umbilicatum | reverse complement strand
CAAAAGCGGGGAAGTGAGGTAAAACAACATCCCGAGATGTTGAGATGGGGTAGGAGGAGCGGTGTTGAGGGTAGACCTCAAGAGAAAACAGTAAAGACGATGCCCAAAGGCAAGAAAGTGACAAAAGTGATGGCCAGCACCCCCCAAGAGGGAGGGTGCTGGACCCGAAAAGTGGTGATAGTTTCTCTGGTGTTGAGACGTTCCCGATTAGGAAGTAAATTTCAATGACCGGAGTTGTAACGGAGACGGAGGATGGAAGAGTTTTCTCCTGCAGTCAGATATGTGTATCAGGATGCTGCATGAACACTTCACACTGGATAATAAACTAGCGAAGTCGGCTAACATTCAGAAGGATGTTAGCCCGAGGCCCAGAGGAGATGGGCATGCTCGCGATGGTGGTGAGCTTAGGAGTGATGGAGAGGAGCTGACAATATAATTCTACTTAAGTATATGTGAGACCTCTTCTCCTAAGACAATCAACTATCCTCTTAAGACCTTATTGAGTAAAGCTGTGGCTTAACGATAATAAGTTTCACCATAAAGGTTTTCTCTCTTACATATTTGTTCTTCACTTGCATATGAAGAAAGATTCGGTATGGCCGCATCCTTGGAATCCATCTTCCCACAGGGAGCCCCCATTACAATAACTATGTCACGATTATGAACTAACTTAGCTATTTCATACTATGACTTAGGTACGAGTCATAGGGTTTCATTTGTTATATGGTTTTATATTATTGTTATGCGAATGACTCATTTTGGGTCATATGATGTTATGTTCTCACATGAGTTGCACTAGCGACTCATCGTTATATTGTTATTATGCAATAACTTTTTCGAGTCATAGGATGCTACGCGTGTGTATGAGTCACAGTTGTGACTTATAATAGTTATTTGATTTGTAAGCGGGTTGTAGGAAGATCTATATAAGGACGGATTTGGGTCATATAGATGGACCCTCCACTCCAAACCATGGTGGTCCCCAGTCCTCACTGCCTTAAGGAAAGCACTACACAGGGCCCAACGGTCAGCCCAGGCTCACCCTTCCTCTCCCATACACCACCTCGAGCTCTGCAAAGCAAGATCCTGCTACTACCGCGAACTAAAGAAAGCCAAAACAAAGCATTGGTTATCGTTCTTAGCAAAGGTTAACAAATCATCCATCTGGACAGTCAAGAGACTGGCGGCAGGAAGATCTTCCCCCAGGTTCCCCTCCATTCCCGGTGTTGACGACCCTACCCTTATCAACAGAGCCCTCTTGGACAATTTGTTCCCCTCACGCTCCCCCACACGCCCAAGCCCCATCCACATCGACCCCTCCAACAGGCCCATTACCACGGAAGAAGTCTCCGCCGCCCTCCGTGCCTCCTCCAATACCTCCGCCCTAGGACCAGACAGTATACCCTACGGGGTGTGGAAACAAGTCCACTCTGCCAACCAGTCCATCATACCCTCCCTTCTCTTCCCACTCCTCGCCTACGGCCACCACCCTCTATCACTCAAGAAGGCACGCGGAATAGTGCTGGACAAATCAGGAAAAACTGACTACACTACTCCCGTCTCCTTCCAGGTCATCGTCCTCCTACCTACTCTCTCCAAAATTCTGAAAAGAATCTCCGCCCTCCGCCTTGCCAACATGGCCAGGCACCTAGGCCTGATACATCTACACCAATGTGGCTTCCTGGCTTTACTATCCACAACCAACGCCGCACTTGTTTTGTCAAATGAAGTTTGTGACCTCCAAAAAGCCAAATTAATGGTTTCATCCCTATTCCTGGACATCAAAGGGGGTTTCAACAATATCTGCTTAGAGATTCTTCATGACATGCTGACTGCAAAGGCCGTCCCACCCTACCTATCTACCTGGATTTCCTCCTTTTTGCAAGACAGAAGATGCGCCCTGGTTTTTCAAGGCTCCCCAGGCACAATGAAACCTGTCTCGGTTGGAGCCCCTCAGGGCTCCCCTATCTCACCACTATTGTTTCTAATATACATCTCAACCCTCCACACCTCCCTGCCCAAAGGCCTCATGCTGTCGTATGTGGACGACATTGCGATCACCACTGGCTCCTTTTCCTACCAGCAAAACGTCACTACCCTCACATCCACCTTCAACAACCTCCTGGAAACCGCTTCCCATCTCCATGTTAGCTCTTCCATCGTAAAAACAGAACTCATTCACTGGCGGACCAAGCAACAATGCACCCCCCCAGCCATTGACGCTATTTTAATACAAGGACAAACTTTCCCCCTATCTCAACTCCTAAGATAGTTGGGCTTCTGGTTTACCCAGTCGCTTCACACGTCCCCTTATTTCCTCAAATAACTCACACTCACTCAGGGAGCACTCGCCATAATCCGACGACTATCTCCACCAGGAAAGGGACTCCCTCTCCACATGAATCAGCACCTAGTTACCACCCTTATCTTCCCGATCCTCACCTATGGAGCAGACATTTTCGTCCCAACCGTGGGCATGCTTTTCAAGATGACTGTCCTTTGAAACAAAGCTCTGAGGTAGGCCACCAACTTGTTTTCATCCACCTCTACTAACATTCCCTCCACGGAAGCTTGCATCTTACCCCACCACCTGGCTCTTGCAAGGAAACGTCGTTTCGCTGCCCTGCGCATCGCCTGCTCCTCCCCCCGCATCAACCTTGCTACTGCCAGAACAAGCCCCTTTTTCCTGCCTGGGATCCATATCGCACCCCCCACTCCTGCAGGTCCCATATACCCACCAGGTTTGGGGCCTATGGCCCTCGCTCATGGCTTTCAGAACCAAACCACGGTCCAGGGACAACCACCCACCTCCCGATTGATCAATTCCTCCATACCATTTCGTTCCTTAACCCCCATCCCTTCACCTTCCCTGCCCTTTCTACCCTTCGCGTCCTCCCTGAAAACTCCCCCCCTGTTATTGGCTACCTAGCCATCCACTCAAAAATCAACTCCCTTGCCCTTAAGGAATGGGCGGACCTTACCTTTCCCCCCTACTATACTCTAACATTCTCTACCACCCCCCATCCTTTTATGGACTTGGACCACTTCATCGCTGGACACATCCATCAAATGCGCTCATGCTACACGTACCTCGCTGGCCACACCTCATGGCCAACACCCCCAGACCATTCCCCTACCTGGCCAAGGTGCTATGGCCCTTCAGCAGACATGCAACACGCGATTCTGGATTGTCCTGCCACAGCTGCCCTCCGTTCTTCCCACATGCTCTCAGTTCACTCTATTGCCCCCTCCGCACACCTCTGGACATCCACTCACCTCCTAATCAAAATGGCAAGATTTATTCGCATTGCCAGAATCAACTTCCCAGCACCCGTGCCCATCCCCTTACCTGGCTCCAAAATCAGATTGCCTAGCCCTCTCTCCTCTCACAGTGGCAGCTCATCATGTCTCACTCCCCCGTGGCCTCCCTTGGTCCTCACCCTCCTCTTCAGACACACAGTAGAAGATGCTCTAAACCCAACCACCACCACACATACCCCCTCACGTCGTCATCAGATAGGAAAGTTTGTTGCGTTGAAAATTTTCAGTTATCTGGATGGTTATACGTTTGGTTATAGTCACCAACTGGGTGCAGTGGCGAAGGTTTTCTTTTGATATTTTTCTTTATATTGGGCATCGTAGCTGAGGATATGTTTGGAATTTCATTTGTTCGTGCGGGTTGTTTGTTAAAGGATTCTTTTGCCATAGCCTAGCTGCTTTTTTTTTTTTTTTTTTTTTTTTTTTTTTTTTTCCATCATTTGTTTATTGATTCTGGCCCAAAAATGTACATGCAACTCGCACTATGGCATACAAAAAGCCTTAATTCCAACACGGTAACAAAGGAAATAACAAAACTCAAATAACGCAACCAATCCTTCAAGGTGGGAAAGCAATATCCCTAGCATCGCCAACGATGACTAACTTAAAAAGTAAAGCAACCTTAGCCCAAAACAACAGCCCAGTTCAAGGAAAGTCATAAGTAGAGAAACCCATCGTCATAATTACCACCCATAGCTGATGCCATGGACACCCAAAAACAATAACAGCACGCAAGTAGGAAAAACCACCGCTGAGACTAACGGCGAATAGGAAACTTAACCCCCTAAGGCCTCACGAGGAGGAAGCAAGAGAGGAGGACAGGAGTACCGGCGAGCCAGGTGGAGGGGTCACAGGTGGGGAGGCTGAGATCAAGGGTGGCATGCTGGGTGGGAAGCCAGTAGCCATGGAAGAGATGTAGCGAGCCAAGCCAATAATGAGCGAGGCCGAGGACCAAACGGGGGCATTAGGCGCCAAACTGGAGATACCCTGAAGGTGGGAGGCTCTCTGCTGGGCCTTGGCTGGACAGTGGAGGATGGCGTGATCAAAGGTCTCATCTGTCTCCTCGCAAAAGGGGTACAGAGTGGAGGCGTCACGGTTAGACCAAGAGGTGTGGGCGGTGAGGTAGCTTTTCCCAGCTCTCATTTGATGGAGACGGCCAGCAGAGAACTTGGGCAGGCCCATAAATGCATAAGGTGCAAAGGAAGAAGAAAACTTGTAGAAGGGGGGGGTTGGCAGAGTAGCCCAGGCGGCAATGGTAGAGGCGATGGCCTTTGACTTAAGGGAGCAGTAGGGAGGAGCGCCTGCTGGTTCGTACGGGCGGGGAAGCAGTAGGTGAGGGGAGGCCAGGGGGAGCTTGTCAGGCAGGAGGTCCTTGACAGAGAAGGCGATAGCATCAAGGGGGAGGTGACGACGCATAGCAGAGGGGGGAAGGGACAAAAGATGAGGGCGGTATGAGCCGTGGAGAGGAGCGAGGAGGTACCGGTGCGAAGGAGCCCACCAGGAGTCCCAGGTGTGGACCTGTGGATCAAGGCGGGCAGCCGCAAGATTGATGTGAGGTGGTGAGCAGAAGAGACGAAGTGCTGCCAACTGGTGTTTATGCTACAAGGCCAGGGAGACAGGGGGGAGGGAGGCTTTGTGGTAAAGAATAGCGGGGGCGGTAGCTCTAAAGCAGTTGGTGACCCAATGGAGAACTTCATGCCAAAAGGAGTCGAGTTTGCGTAGGATGGTGGCATTAGGAATGAGGAGGTCAGCACCATATGTGAGAACTGGGAAAAGGCGTCCAATGGCCAACTTCCGACAGCACCACGGGGAAAGACCTTTCCCAGCAGGGCTAAGACGCTTGACCAACCCGAAGGAAGCCCAGGCCAGTGTAAGATGGCGGTGGAAGTGCGAGGAGGTTTCCAAGGTGGGGGTGAGCCAGTACCCAAGCCAGCGGACTTCCGCTGTGGGGCTGAACAGGAGGGAGTTGATCGAGATGGGGGCATGACAGACCGGGTTACGGTCTCTAGACGTGCGCCAATGGATAAGTTCGGTTTTAGAGACTGAGAAGGAGACCCCCAGAGAAGTTGCGTGGTTACTGAGGGTGAGGAAGGCATGCTGGAGGAGCCTGATATTCGAGCGGAAGGAAGATGAGCCCACTGTAATAGAGAAATCATCCACATAGGATATAACAACGCCACGGGGGATAGAGATGTGAAGGCGAGAAACATAAATAATGAACAAAAGAGGAGAAATAGGGGAGCCTTGAGGGGTCGCAACTGAAACAGGCGAAAAATTCCTGGGACGCCTTGAAAGATCAAGCGGCATTGTCGGGAGGTAAGAAGGAACGAGATCCAGGAGACCATATACTTAGGGGTGGAGAAACGGCGGAGCATAGTGCAGAGTTGGTTGGAGTTGACATTGCCAAACCCGCCCTTGATGTCAAGGAAGAGGGAGGAGACGTTGAGTCGCGTGGTTTGGAGTAGACAAACTTCATGTTGGAGGGTGGCCACCACATCATAGCAGCTGAGACCTGCTAGTGAACTGCATTGATGGAGGTTGAGGAGGAGGGTGGAGCGGAAGAACGCAGCGAGGCGGTATGTCATGATTCCTCCCAGGATCTTTGAAACCGTTTCTAGGAGGACAATTATACGGAACGAGGCTGGGGTCGTGTAGTCAGCTTTACCGGGCTTATCAAGGACGACGCCATTCGCTTTCTTTAAGCAGGGGGGGTGGAAGCCATGCAGGAGGAGGAGGGTGAGAAGGGATGGGAGGAGATCTTTGTTGGCCCAATGGATATTGTTCCAGACTCCATACGGAATGGTGTCGGGGCCAGGGGCGGACAAGGAGGAGGAGCAGCGTAGGACAAGAGAGACTTCATCTTAAGTGATTGAAGGGACGTCAAACAAGGGAAGGAGGAGGACCGAAGGAGAGGGGGGAGGCAGGGGTGGAGGGAAAAAATGAGTAATGAGAGCTGAATTGATTTCTAGGGGGAAGGAGGCATTAGGGAGTGAGGGGAAGCGCTCTGGGGCCCGGCCATAGGCGAACTTTTTACCGTCCCAAATCGAACGCGAGTCCGCACCCGACAGGAACTGATCCCAGTGGGTGGCCTTCACTTTCCTAATTGCCTTAAAGTAAGAGTTGCGAGCCTGGGTCAACTCCCAGTGAGAGGCGGTGCCATTCCGGAAGTTGCGCGAGATCTGGTGGTGAATGCGGCGAAGGCTTGAGAGGTTGGGGGACCACCAAGGTTTCGAGTAGGAGGATGGGCGCTTAGTTGGGATAGCTGATAGCACCGGGGTCATAATAGAGGCCAGGCCTGAGTCGAACCAGGAGGCTAGTGAGGACGAGGTGGGGAAAGAGGGAGGGGGGGAATCGTAACAGACTGAAGGATGGGGGCGACAGTGGACCAGTCGGTGGCTTTCCAGTTAGGCCTCGGAGGGGGGATGGACGCGGAGAGTTGCCCAAAGGCAATAGAAATAGCTACATGATCAGAGCCTGTTGAGGGAAGGGAGATGCTTCAGGAGTGAAAATACGGGAGGAGGCTGTGATTAGCGAAGGCGAGATCCAAAACAGAGGGCCTTAACAGGTTGTCAAAGGGGAACCTGGTGTAGATGCCAGGCTGATTGAGGAGGGAGAAGGCGTTAGCCGAAGCCGTAGTGAAGTAGGGTTCAGAGATAGAGAGCTCTGAGTGAGGGATGGCTCGTGAAGGATCTGATAGGTGGTGGTGAAGATTGAAGTCCCCCAGCGAAAGTGTAGGGAACTGGTGTGGGGGGAAAAGAAGGTCCGGAGACAAAGTGCTAAGTGACCCATTACGGGTGGCAGTAGAGTAGGAATTATAAAGTCGAAACAACTGATAGGATGAACCAAAGACTCCTTGGGGGGAGCAAAAGTTAACGCCCATGTAGTTGCCCCAATTAAAAAACAAGGGATGAACAGAAGTAATAGATAAAAGCTGCTCAGATACGTAGACAGCCACGCGTGTCTTGTAATCTGAAGAAACGGGAGGAAAAAAACACTTATAAGCGCTCGCATCTAAGGGACGACCCTTAAACAAAGGAACATCTTGCAAAGTAACAACAGAAGAGGAATTTTCCACAGAGGTGAAAAGCGAAAATAAAGCATGAAAAACAAAACTGCTACCAAGACAATTATGTTGAACGAAGAAGAGCTTAGGAACAGAGGTACCAGGAAAGGAGTGGGAACGTGGAGGCGCATCTGACAATGGGGGCGCAGGGTGTGCTCTCATTTACAGTTCCATGTCGTTGTTGCGGGGAGGATCTTCCGTCCAATTGGTAGTTGGGGCATCAGACGGGAAAAGTTGTCTCGAAGGCATGGGGGCAGCCAGGGGGGGGCGGGAACCAGAGGAGGAAGGTAGAGGGCGAGTGGTGAGTTGGCTTAGGTGCTGGGCCATAAAGAGGCCATCAGCGGCAACCTGCTGGGCCGTGTTCAGGGGGGCTTGGGACGTGGAGGGTTGTTGTTGAGGAGTAACGGGGTCGGCCGACCGGGGCCTTTGTTGGGGGGCATCAGGGATGACCTGAGCTCTTGGGAGCCGAGCAGCCTCTTTGATTGCTGTCCTAGTCAGATATGAGGGAAACGTTGCAGGGTGTTCATTGTTGCAGTTGACACAAAGAGGAGGAGTCAAGGTGCAGCAGTCTGGAACCACCTTGACATTGCCCTGTCTAGGGCACATCTCGTTTGCGCACCTGTGCTCGACCCTGGAGTGGGACCTTGCACAGATGGGGCATTTGTGGTAATCCTCTTTGCAGAGGGGCTTGGAATGGCCAAAGCGGTAGCACTTGCGGCATTGGATGTCTCGGGAGGCGGGGTGGGCGAGGTGGACATTCCTCATGTGGTTGAACAGGCGGAACTTTGAACTCTCTCGATGGAGGTCAGGGCCAAGCAAGTGGAGGTCTTGAGGGAGGACGGAAACTACGACGGAGGTGGTGTTTTTAGATTCGCGAAGGGCCTGGTCCCGCTGGAGGAAGCGAGCTGAGAGGATAGAGAGGTCAATGGAATTGAGTAGGAAGTCATGGAGCTTGGTGAACAACTCCGCGGGGTCGGCGGGGAGCATGGAGAGAGGCAAGTTGTGAGTAAGGCCATCAGTGAAGAGAGGCGCAGTGCAGAAATCCTGGAACTGGTTGTCTCCTACCACGAAGGAGTGATTAAGCTTCTTGGATAAAGCAGGGAAGAAAGGGGCATAGGCCGTGGCCGGAGTCCTGGGGTTGGCGGTAAGGGTAACTGCTCCGTTGACAATTACAGAAGCGGAGAAGGCGACAGGAAGGGTGCAGCTAGCAGATCAGAGAACAGAAGCAACAATGTCTGGAAGGGCGGCTGACATGTTTAGGGGGTCCTCGAAGGGGGCCGGGAGGAGACTGGGGGCATAGAACCGACGTTGGGCCGTAGGAAGCGGGGGGGGAGGTTTAACCGCCTCGCTGTTCGTGGTAGCCGATGCAAGGGCGACCTGAGCAGCAGTGGCGCATTTACCTGCCTTCTTAGATGAGCTCACAACCTGGGCCCAGCTGTCAGACTTGGGCGGGAGGGAGGAGGGAGCAACTGTGTAACTTGGAGGAGGGCCAGAGACAAAGTGTTGACTGATTGGAGTAGGAAACCTGTCCTTCTTGAGGACTTTGGACGCTTCACCACCAGTGGGATTGACTGAGGCGAAGAAAATATCTGCCTCACCATAGCCTAGCTGCTTTTTTTTTTTTTCCTTATAAATTTTATAAAAATTTCTATAAATTTAAAGGTTTAGTATAAAAGTCCAGCTAAAACTCTTTACAATTTTAATAGTCATTTGTGATATAAAAGTATTAAATTACTATGATATTTGCTTAGCTATAATATATTGAATTAAATTCTTCTTACTTTTCCACAATAATTAATATTTTTTAAGACTGTATCTTCAAGTAAATGTCTAAAAGTTGAGAAATTATATTATAGGACCTGTTTAATATGTTATAAAAATATTCTATATTTTTTCAAAATGGTATATTTTCTCATACTGAGAAAAGTATAGGAGTGAAAAGATAATCTTCTGTGAAGTTATATGATGAATTACGCTTTCCTTACCACATGTAAAGAAGAGAGTAATTTTTAACTTACTTGTTGTAGAGTATGAAAAATAGTATTATAATATTATGAAATATTACATACCTTGTCTTGTAATATTTTGTAATATAACTATTTTTTCTACCTATAAACCAGTAGGATTTCAATTACTTTCTTCTTTATACAGGATAAGAAAAAAGGTACTAGTTTTATAACTTTAAAATCTATTTTTCTTTTATAATTATACTGCATTAAGTATTAAGAAGTAGGCTGTTTTGAAAAATATGGCATGTTTTCATATTGTGACATGCTAAACAGGGCCTTAGTTAAATTCTTTTTAGATATAATATTAGTTTATTTTTTTTAATTTTTTTTTAAAAAATTCAACATTTTTATAAGAACATTATTATTATAAGACAAAATAAAATTTAACCCCTCCTCAAAAACAAGATTCATGCCCTTTATTAGACCTGTTTATTTTCTCTATTCCATTAAATTTTCATCAAATTTTATCATTTTCTTTCCAGCCCCTGTTTTTGACTTTGGTCTTTTATTCCTTGTTTGTGGAAGACTTGGCATGGGGCACGCATGCCCTGTACTCTGTAGTTGCGGTGTGGGAAATTGCATCTCCACAAGAACTACAATCCCCAAGGGCTATCGACTCTCCCCCCCCCTCGACATCTTACCAGGGTCTGTCTCCCCTCAAATTTAAAGCATCTTCATTACAAATTGGTTTCGAAGATCACGCGAACTGGTATAGATAGGAATAATGGAAGGCGATTTGAACCTCTCCCAGGCGCTGGGCGGCCTCAGGATCGCAAATCAGACAGACGATTCACCACCCCCGTCCCCTCGTGATACAGGAACTTCGAATATCTCTCAAACTCCTTCAATACATATTCCTGACCTCCAACAGCTCTCACCTCAGACTACAGAATCACATTCCCCACACCCCCCCAGTGCCCTATCCCAGACACCACCGTTAGGACCTCCCTCGCAGCTTCGGCAGTCCGCTGCCTATCCCCCGTCTACCCCTCCGTCACGGCCCACCTCCCAGTATCTAGGATCCTCCTACGCGTCTGGACCTTCAACGATTTACCATCCACAGAATGTTTCCTCCACTGGCTCTGCCTCTTCCATTAACCCCCTGATGTATCCGGACTACACTCGCATTTCTCGTGAGCCTTCAGGCTCTTCGCTGTCAGGACCGTCAATTGGAGCAAACAGGCAATCTCAGAGGGAGCGTTCAAATACCGACAGGTCTTATCGACAATCGGGTCCAACAGGTCCGTACCCCCCTCGTGGTTCTAGCAGAGGGATGGCCCAATCAGGATCGGAAGATAGAGGTCTTGTAGGCGCTGGTGGCCTATACGCTTCGGAGAACGGCCCTCCTAATAGTAGTGAAGAGTGGAAGGAGAGAGGCGCGGCAGTAGGGGTACAGAGAGATATAGATGCTAACGGAAACACCATCACACGAGTAGTGAAGAAAGGGGTCAAGGATTTTAACTTTGGCCGGACTTTGGGCGAAGGCAGTTATAGCACGGTACTTATATTTATCATTATTACTATGAGTATTGTTTACATACTCAATTGCGGCGAGGTTTTCTGACAAGATATAGGTTCTCGCGGCGACTGATAGGACAACCTTAAAGGAATATGCTATCAAGGTTCTCGACAAACGACACATCATCAAGGAGAAGAAGGTTAAATACGTTAACATAGAGAAAAATACCCTCAATAGACTAGGTGAACATCCAGGAGTTGTTCGATTGTATTATACATTTCAAGATGAGCGGAGTCTTTATTTTGTGCTGGATCTGGCGGCTGGTGGCGAATTACTTGGTTTTCTTAAGAGGGTATGTGTTTTGCGGTCCCATTTGAAACGGTGTTGTGCTCACAGTCAGTATAGATGACCACTTTCGACGAAGAATGTACCCGCTATTACTCGGCGCAAATTTTGGACACAATCGAGTATATGCATTCCAAAGGAGTCATACATCGTGATCTGAAGCCGGAGAACGTTTTACTGGACGAACAGATGCGGGTCAAGATTACGGACTTTGGCACTGCGAAGATTCTGGACCCGCCAAAGAAACCACCACAGAATGGGGATGGGCCAAGCGGGATGTCATATCCTGGGGATCCCGCGGAGGAGGCTAATTCAAAGGCCAACTCATTTGTGGGCACGGCCGAGTACGTTTCTCCAGAGCTCTTGACGGATAAAGCGGCTTGCAAGGCTTCGGATTTGTGGGCATTTGGATGTATCGTTTTTCAGTTGCTCTCCGGAAGACCTCCGTTCAAGGCGGCAAATGAATATCAAACATTTCAGAAGATTGTCGATTTGGAGTATGAATTTCCAAAGGGGTTTCCTCCGGTAGCTAGAGATCTTGTGGAGAGGTTACTGGTTCTCGATCCTGCCAAGCGGCTCAATATCGAGCACATCAAGAACCATGAGTTTTTTGATGGCATTGAGTGGGGCCGAAAACTCTGGAAGATCAAGGCGCCCAGATTGAAACCATATGTCCCACCACCAGTCGAGGAGAGGATCATCAAGTTGAATGATGTCGGGCCCCCTATTCACCGAAATGGTGCCGCAAATGGGGGCGCAACAGTTACCCGACCACAGCCTCCTCGCGTTATTACAGAATTACCACCTCCGAGCCAGCTTGATATCGAATGGTCGCCAGTACTCACAAAATCCAATGAACGGATACTAAAATTAGGCAACGCAGTTGTTCACACTTGTCCCGCACCGCACTCACCTGACGGCAAAGGAGGTATCAATGGGCATACGGAAACGCCCAAGAAATTCGCTAGGTTCTTTGGTAATGGCAGCAAAAAGCGGCAGAGATTGGTTATGATTACCACGTGTGCCCGCGTAATTGTGGCTGCCGCTGGAGGAGATGATAAACGTATGAAACTAGAGATCAACTTGCAGGGACTTGGCGTTGTGGCTAGAAGTATAGGCGGCAGTGGTAGCACATCTTGGGCCATTGATACCGTGAGTATTAAATGATACCAAAAGCGCCTCTATCAAATGTACGGCTGATGTGATATATATATAGCGCGACAAAACCTACACCTTTGAGGATCCTAAAACACCAGCTAGTGAATGGTTAGAAACTGTCGACAGAGCTCGAGAAATAGCGGCAGTCAATTACCCACCTGACGACGGTTTCATGTCCAGCAACCTATCCAGTCCGGCCTCGACAATCACCTTGGAGGCCGGAAACGGACCGTTCCACCACGACAAGTCTGGACGAGAAGGAGATGGGCAAGGCAGTAGGGAAAAGTCGAATAAACGGTTCTCCAAGCGGAACTCTCGACATGGACTGGCGGCAGTGTTTTGACAACGAACTAAGCTCTAGATCCCGAGCCCTCTTCTACTGTTTTCTTGTGTTTTTTCCTTTTCCTGTTTTATGATGCTTCTTAAATTTCATTATATCATACCCTATTGTAAACTCGGCTGGTTGGATGGAGGTGCGCTGTGTGACGGAACTTGGCGGACTAACGGGTAGGTTGCTTACTGCAGGGAGAAAGTGCGGGAGGCGGGCGGAAATCATAATGTTGATATGTAACTTTGAAGCCTTTTTTTTTTTATATTTTCCTTCCTCGTTGCTTGCTCCCAGGGTCCCTGTCCCGTACAGTGGGATCTTTTTATTTCTCTTTTCCTTTTTATGCATTTTTTCTTTTCTTATTCCCTCTCTTCTTTCCTGGGCTTGGCGCGGTGTCCGTGTTTGGATTTTATTTCTTTTGCGCTTCTCATCCACAGAATGGAAAGTTATTTTTTTTCTCTCCCCCTCCTCCTTCTCACCTACGAAAGGGACGTTTGGTTTGACATCGGGTTGCCCTCGCGTGCCCAGTCCTGCCCTGCATCGCCTTCAAGTGTAGCTTTCAGCATCTGTCTGTCTGTCAATCTCACTGGGGAGGGGGGGATTTAACACGAGGGATAATAAAAGCATTTCTTGTCCTATCATAATCGTACAGTAGCTACGGAGAGCACATACGATCAAAAGCGGAAATTTTAAATCGTCGGGAGTCGGTTCCCATGTTTTCTATTATACTTTAGCGGGCTCCCATAGGTTTATATTTAGTGTATGATAGGTATCATGTACAAGTATGGTGCTGGTACAAGTAGTCTCATGGTAAATTGAGACTTTGATTCGGTTTGATATGATTTTGGTTTTTAATTTGTGCGAGAGTGGAGATGTGGAAAATTTGTCCACTTTTGCCGTTGGTTTTGCAGGACAGGACAGGTCAGGGCCGGGGAGAGCGGTGATACCGTACTCCAACCACCTACTTACCGGGACCAAAATTCACAACCCCTCACTCGTGCATTGTGCTCGTACTAGTACAGACGATATACTTGTACCGGTATCATATTGGTAAGTAGCGCTTCCCAACAGCCATGATATGCCATCAATGACCACCGAAATCCCACACGACATGCACACCCAGACAAAAACACCTCCAGCCCGGCCAACCCTACTCTCCCCATCCCAACGAGCGAGCCCCTTTACCCACGCCAGACACCCTCCCCAAACCAACCAACTAACGCACAGCTAGTCACTCGATTACTAGCCCCGCCCCAACCGAAGAAGGCAACCTCCCCCCCCCGGTGTCCCCGGCCGAGATACCGTACCCACATGGAAGAAATTTTGGCCCAGCGGCTGCAGACTTAACCTTATTTGAGCGTGATTGGTCTGATCCGACCAATTTCCTTCTTTCTTCATTTTCACAGGGAAGGCGCTGAAATGTGGGTGAGTGAAGGGAATGCTACTGTAAGGAGTCTTACCAAGTTGCTTTGTCCGGAAGGCGAAACCGAAAAGGGGGTAATTAATTGTACGAGTACGGTACGGTACAGTACAAAGTGCTCTGGCTGGTCGATTGGGGTTCGAATCTGAGATTTGGTCCTTCCCTTTTTTTTCTTTCTCGGGTGTCTGAGTAAAGTACGGTACTTGTGTTATGATGGGATGGGATTATGGTACTTTTAGGGAAAAGGAGAGGGAGTGCTTTATTGTGCTTGTGCGGGATTTGTAAGATGGCATGGGGGAGGATTGAACCCTGGTCTTCCACTTTGGGTAATTTGTTAGTATTGGGTAATCATGTCTGCTACCGCATTTGGCTTTCCAAAACGTAAAAACTTCATGCGAAACCTCGTATTGTATTGGTCACCACGACTGGTAACCGCGAGCTCGCGCGGGTTCAGCTTGGGGGGGGGGGGTTAGAGTGGGTACTTTCACAAGTTGGAGTCACGAAAGGTGCCACAAATCTCGCTCTCGGGTCGACATCTGTTCGGCACGGGTGAAACACGCCCCATAGGAGAGATGGCGGGTGGTTAAAAAAAGAACGAATATCGTAAAAAAAAAAAAAAAAAAAAGAAAGAAGAGAGAAGGCCCCCTTGTGGAAAAGCCAGTTATATAAATTCCTCTTTCTCCCGCCTTCGAAAGGATTCCCTTTTCCCTCTACCCACCTACCCACCAACCGTCACTCGTTCATCGGTCCACGTACATACACATTCACTCATTTCACTCATTAATCCATTCATCCGTTCAATAATTCAACTACCACGTACTTTTTTTTTGAAAAGCAAAATGCAACCACAAACGCTCCTCCTCATCCTCGCCTCGGTCATCCCGGCAATGGCCGTCCTGGACTGCGGTGGCGGACGCGCTCCGCCGAAGACCACAGTGCCGGGCTGCCCGGGATACACCGGCACTGCGACGCCCACTTCTGAATCCACCGCCGTTTCGGTGCCCGGCTCGACGATCAGCTCTGGCGCGACGCCTTCCACGTCCGCGACTTCTTCCACAGGAACCGGATCGCTGCCTCCATCTTCGCCCACCCATTCCTCGGCCAAGTCTTCGACTTCCTCATCGTTCGTCACCAAGGCCACCCCCAGTTACGGCGCTGGGAACGCTACCAGCACTACCATCAAGGGTACCGGCACATACGGGAATGGGACTGCGACGGTTACGCCTGTTTCGGGCGGTAACAGCACCGGTGGTGGTTCCGGGTCGGGCTCTGGGTCTGGCAGCGGGAGTGGATCCGGATCTGGATCAGGGAGCGGGAGTGGGAGTGATGGTGGAAGCGGGAGTGGGACTGCAAGCCCCAGCTCGTCGGCTTCGTCCGGTCAGTCGAATGGCGCCGGAAGGGTCGTTGGCGGTATTAGCGCTGCGGTATTGGGTCTTGTTGGCGTCGTTGCGTTCGGGATGATCTAGACAAGCATTGGGGGGTATTCATTGATAGATACGGATGTGGCATGTATAGATAGTGTTTGTAATGTGGCCTTGGGTGGTGCGTTTAAAAATAATAATATCATAATATTGGTAATGGCGCCGTTCTTTGCTTCTCTCGTGCATCTGCTCGTTTTCATGATTTGCGTACCTGGTATTCGCAGGGCATAGGTACCATAGCTTATATCCGTGCCGTAGCTGTTCTCGTTTTCACGAGTTCCTTTCCAACGTGTGTATTGCACGGTACAGCACCTAAGGGCACGCCAGAAATTACAGCACTTCCAAGAATAGAATTGGGGGAGAATTGCTAAGATCAAGAAAAGACAGAAGTAACTCACATAGGATATAAATTAGCGCGGATGGCAAATATCGCCAAGCCATCCGCCAGACTTCCAGGTACGGGCTTTTGAAAACCGCGAGTACGAGATTCTTAGGAGCATTTGTTTCAGAGTACGAGGGATAGTACTTGTAGATTGGACGTGATATCGTTTCAGATCGTCAGCCTGTCAGCACACGATAGGTCTAGTTCGATAGTGCAAGAAAATTGCGACTACCAGTAACCGTTAATGAGGTCCGACGCATTCCAGTCGAATGGATGATCTCGTACCGTGTCGGGAAAACACCAATCCTTCTCTGGAGCTTTCGACTCGGTACCGGGAGATTACAGGGCCGCCGGCGATAATGGGTTACCCGCGCGGGGTGCGGTAATCTTATTAGCCTGCCCGCTGTCAACTAACTTAGCACGCATTCATTCGGTGGGCATCGTGAGAGCCAATTTGAAGTAAACTTCCTGATCTGGCCGATGGCAGATTTATTCATGTGCCCGTGTTGAAATTTCGATTCGTCTCGTATGTGCTCGAGTGCTCGGGTATATTTCGATTTCACTTGATAATAATATTATCGTAATATCGTACCGATATTATTATACTAGGTTTGCGTCTTGGTTTAACCTATGAGTGCGTGCAAGCGCAACGCGAACATTACTACAGCTATGGTAAGTCGTTGATGAAAAAAGCATCGTGCGTTAAGGCAAGGTAGTAATAATAAGGTGCTGTCTCTATGTGCGCTAAGCTTACACAGAATATCACTACTAAAGCATCGTTTAGCAGGCTGTTGTTCGAACGTCAGAATTTGGGCTCCTTATAAAATGCATATTGAAGACTCGGTACTCTCTTAGGACGTGGGATTGACCAGCCGGGCAGAGATTATAGAGGCCCGACAGTTCTACCGGTCCCTCAGAGGAACTAAGGGTTCAAACTAACAAGAAGCTTTGTCACCTCTAATCCCTCGCTCTCGGGTCACCCACGCCCTGCCCGAGTACGTGATACTGTATGATACTTGTTACTTTCTGATTCTGTCATACCTCACAACACCACACAACGTCGCAGCGCAATAGCAGAATCCTAATTTGACTACCGCCCCCCCTAGAGATAATCCACGTCGCAGTAGAACGACCCCTACGATTAAGATCTGAAGAATTTTTAGGTAGATATATATTTCAGATGTGAATTAAGTAGTCTCGCAAGCCGGCCCGCTGCGATACATATAAATCTACACTTCAGACAAGAAAGAACAGACAGGGTGATTAGTGGGTGACTAGGTACCATTATACCGCACAAAACTAACACAAGATACACAGAGAAAAGGGGGCCGCGATTAATACTACGTAAACACTCCTCTACCACACTCCCTTGGTATCCATCTATCAACCCGCAATCCAGACGCAAACCGGATATCGAACGGCGGATCAAACCCTCCCGAGAAGAAAAAAGAAGGAAGAAAAATGTTACAACGCAACCCCTCCTCATTCCGTACTTGCCTGTTCAACAAACGCTAGCTAACCCAACCCTCAACAGAAGAAAAAGCTTTAGAAGTATAGTATATCACGGAAGAGAAAAGAGGCGAAAAAGAAACAAGAAGAGAAAAAGAAATGTTCACTACAAAGGGCCCCCTGCAGTCATACCAGCACGCGGACACAGAATTCTGATATAGGCCTAAGAAATCCCGACCAAACCAAACAATCAATCATAACCTCTTCCCAGGCACAAACACATATAAGCACGTCAGCGCCGCGACCATGAGGATAGTAAGCGTGAGGATCCACAAAGAGCGCTTGCTGAGTAGGCGACGGACGAAAGGCTCCTTGACGCGAGTGAAAGACATGAGGGTGTACTCGCTAATGCCTATCAGGCCCATTATGGGATCTAGGGAGTACTGGTGAGCCATGAGGCAGTAGACGCCGATTGAGAAAGGGAGGATAAGCTGCGATTGTTTAATTTATCAGTCTGTGACGGTGGTGGTATAGAGGTTTGGATTAGGAAATGTATAACAAACCCATAATCTAGTGCTCTTCGGTTTGATGTCCAAGAAGATGAGTGCAAAAGCTGCCCAGAAACCACCAAACATGGCTAAGAGGCCTATAATTAAACGAAGGGTAGCACTGGGGGGTACGAGATTTCCGAGGGCTTTTGCTCTCAAAAATCCCGGGAAGGCATCCCGCTCCATTGCCTGGAAAACGTAGTCCTTTGCTTCATCAAAAATGGCGGGATCGTCGCGCGCATCCACTTCAATCGCATGAGAAATAGACTGTAAAATGGCTTCTGGTAGGACAATCTCGCGCTCAGCGCCTCGCAAGAGGAAAGTGTATAGGATCTTTTCAGCAGAAGCGCGCAGATCATTCCTCGTAACTGTGTGACCAGGAGAGGTTGAGTCCGTAGTGGGATCAAGCGCGGAGGACATGAACGATGGGCGACCTGTTCCTGAAGTTTCCAGAGTGTCACCCACTGAGCGGCGGGCGGGGGTCTCCGACGTGCCTTCGGAGCGGAGGAAAGCGGAGAGCCGCTGGTCTTCACTCTTTTGCTCAAAATTATCATCACCTAAGAGGTCTTCAGGAGCTCCGGAAGACCTCTTGCTGCCTTTGTCCAGATCGGGGGTAGAGACCAGTACACTTCGGCGGAGTTCACGGACGTAGTGTCGACAGAGTGAAATGTGCTGCGCGACGTCGAGCCTGGAAAGACAAACATACGTCAGTCGGAATCCCAAGCCACCGTCTCAATTGACGGGTGATCAGGACACCTCATCCTGACCCTTCCCCTCTTGTAGGCGGGGGGTAGGGGGAAATCCCCCTTCTCACAAACGACATACCAGAAATCTAGATAATCCACAGAGCGTTGTTGATCCCTCATGTAAATGTAAAACGAGAACAAATCCACGGGTGGTAAAGTTCTCCTGCTGAGAACCTCGAACAAGGTCGGAAGGCGATTACGCTCACTCATTGTGCCCATTATGACCCACAGAACGAGCGTGAGGATATGTTGCTAAAAAGGTATAGAACCCTCAGCGTGGTGCAACTATATGCTGACACTATCGGACGGATGACGATGGTGGAACGTAGTTGGGTTGAGTAGGGGAAGGTTTGTTGTTATGTTAGAGCAGCGAGTCGAGTGTGTCGATGGTCAGGAACGACGAAAAGGATGGTCACAACGCAGGAACGAGAACAAACCAGCATAAGGCGGGTCGAGTAAACATCGGATAAGCGAGGGAGTGGAAACTTTAAGGCCGGGTAACTTGTCTGTTTTACCAGCAGAGGATCAGAGATAAACTGTTCCGACTCTTAGGACACTAAAATGGTAAACTTGTCCAAATACTTTACTCGTAGAGTCTGTTTATATCCAATTGTTTCCTATTCAAGGCGACTGTTTTCACTCCCATTCATTCAAAACAGAAGAAGCCCATTTCTACAAGTACGGCTGAGACGGTCGCAAAACGGGACGGCTGTTTTTTTGCCAAACCCGCAGGCCCTTATCAACTTAAATGTCCAAGTGCTCGAGTACGGTACACTACTCGCTCGTCCTTGTCAAGAATACCTCCGCGACTCGAATATTGGTGCAAAATATCGACTGGGGGAGGTATTATTAGAAAAGGAGAGGCGGTATGATAGTACTGTACTGTACGAGTACCGTACTTTGGTGCAGAATGGGGGGGCCGAGATCTTCCACCCACTACGGGCACTTGTATGATATGATACCGCCTCATGCCTCGGCACCATCAACCACCCAATCGCAGCGTGCACCCCAAATCGCCAATAAACACCAACGCCAACTCATCCATCCGGCGGTCCCATCACCAATTGAACTCGAGCCAGACCTCACAACCAAACAGAAAACATCTCCAAGTAGTTTTGCCCAAACAAGATGCCGACCCCACTCGACGCCATACGCACCGACACCACCATCGACCCATACAAAGTCGGCAACCTCTTATTCGACCCGGGCTACCGCGAGACTCGAATCGGCATAGCCAGTATTCTCAGCAACGACAGGGTATTCGATAAATCCCTACGACCACACCTCAACCACCGCCAGCTCCTCCATCTCTCACTGCGTATCTTCAAACGGTTGCTAGAGCTCCGCGACGCGCACGGGTGGTCCGATCTCGAGTTCACTCTCGCTTGTCGTTTGCAGGACGAGTCTCTCCCGACGAGTCTCCACGACGTAGCTTTCGTCCCGGTCATTGCGAGCCAAGGGACGCAAGAGCAGCAAGCGTATTGGCTGCCAAAATGTAAACGCTACGAGGTTGTTGGCTGCTACGCGCAGACGGAGTTGGCGCATGGGAGTAACGTGCAGGATCTAGAAACGGCCGCGAGGTTCGATGTCACCTCGGGAGAGTTTGTGATTTCCTCGTCGAGGCTGGAGGGTACAAAGTGGTGGATTGGAGGGTTGGGAGTTATGGCGAATCATGCAATTGTGCAGGCGGTGCTGTACTTACCATTGCCTGGGAACCCACTGGAATACAAATCTTATGGCCCACACTTGTTCATTGTCCCTGTTCGCTCGATGGGGACACACGAACCGTTACCGGGAATCACCATCGGGGACATTGGGCCGAAGGCGTATGGAGGGTTTGGCACGTTAGATAACGGTTATGTGCGATTCCGGGAAGTCCGGATTCCCCGGGAGAACATGCTTATGCGGCATTCGCAAGTCACGCTCACCGGGGAGTACGTCCGGCCGACACACGACAAGCTTTCCTATGGCAGTATGGTCGCGTTGCGGGCTGGCATTCCAGTGAACCTGGGGTGGTCTTTAGCGAGAGCTGTAACAATTGCTCTGAGATATTGCATTCACAGACGACAGTTCGCAGCGACTCCTGATGGACCGGAGCAACCTGTTATTATGTATGCCAGTGTTAAGCATAGATTGTATCCGCTACTAGCCTCGAGCTATGCATACATTATTGCCGGCAGGGAGCTCTGGGCCATGTATCAGAGGATGCTGGAGGAGGTTGCTCAGCGGGGAAATATGGAGTCGTTGGCGGAGATGCATAGTTTGTCTACCGCTTTGAAGGTCAAAAGCTCAACGGATTGTGCGAAGGGGCTGGAAGAGGCAAGGAAATGCATGGGTGGTCACGGATACTCTCACATGAGCGGAATCGGCCCACTATTCGCGAACGCTACTGCTTCTCAAACATACGAAGGTTTGTCCTGGACACCCTCGCACCAAACCCCTCACTTAACCGTCTCACTATCCTAACGTGAAACAAAAGGCGACAACTACGTAATATCCCAACAAACTGCCCGCTCCCTCCTCAAGCATGTCTTCGCCCTGCGCTCTTCCTCTTCGAGGCCCACCTCCCTCACCTCCTCTCGCTCCTCCTCTGGGTCTTCCACATCCTCTGGGTCTTCCACCTCCTCTCGCTCTTCAACCTCCCGCTC
>QLOI01002650.1:0-23035 GCA_003313605.1 Tuber umbilicatum | reverse complement strand
GAGGGCAGAACACCACTTCATTGGGCTGCAAATTATGGTCACGAGTCGGTGGTTAAGCATCTATTGGATCGGGAAGACGTCAACCCTGACAGGTTGGACAGCAAGGGATTTACACCCCTCTCTAGGGCCGCAGCCGGGGGGCACGAGTCAGTGGTTAAGCAACTTTTGGATCGGGAAGGCGTCAACCCCGACAGGGTAGACGACGAGGGCAGGACACCACTTTTTTGGGCTGCAAAAAACGGACATCAGTCGGTAGTTAAGCAACTTTTGGATCGGCGAGATGTCAGCCCCGACAGGCCGGACAACGAGGGACATACACCTTTCTCCGAGGCCACAGCTGGGCGGCACGAGTCAATAGTCAAGCATCTTTTGGACCGGAGAGATTCCAACCCTGACGGTCCAGACCGCTCATGCAATCCACCCGTCTCTTCGGCTGCGGTTAGTGAGGGCAAGCTAGTACCGAGCCTTGGAGTCGAGAAGACGTCCCACTCGACATGCCCGACAATGCGGGCAAGCCCCCACTTACTTGGACTACGATTGAACAGCATGAGACAGTGGTCAAGCGAATTTTGGACCAGGAATATTTCAAGCCTTACAAGCTAGACAACAAGTGTAGGGGATTGGGGGGCTTGGCTGCTGGGGCGCTATGTGAAAGCGAATTTACTATCCTAATGAATCAGCGGTGGTAGGATGTCAACCCTACTTTGGTCTCTGGTCCCTACCCTCTCCTTTTCTTCTTCCCCGGATTTCTAGAGCCAATGGTGCGGTCTCGAGATGCCGCCAGCTCTTCCCCTCCCGGTGCTTCTCGTGAGGTTATTATCCCGGACGTCTGGAACGATACAATAAAAAACGGCTAAGAATGCGGTTTTGCCAACGAAATCCATTACTTCTCAAAAAGCCTTAGGGATTTGGGACAAAAGTTCCTGAGTAACCAAGATACCGCGAACCGATCCGGAACCTCGGGTTTTTGGTATGTTCTCTTGTTCCCTCCATATCTCAGGTTTATGGACTAGCGTTTTCATAATGTTGGTATTCGTGCTTACTCTCTTTTTAGTCAGCCCTTATTTCCGAGCTTGGAAATTCCCCCCGGCGCGGACTATGTTATGTCTTTGGAATGTGGGGAATCTGTATGGCTATCAGCAACCTTCGGGATATTTGATAAAGCGATTGAGTGAAGAGTTTTGAGTGTCTGTTCTGGGTGGTTAGAATATAAGTTAGAGGCTGGGGTATTTTCCTATTTTATCTCATAGATTATCCCTTTCATGTGTGATAGCCCATGACTTTTCATAAGGCATTGTTCTTCGATACGGTAGATCATTTCATTCATTCATTCATTCGTTGTTTTTTTCCAATAACGGCAGACGGACGCCATCATTTGAATAATAAAGTTAGGTCAGTTCCAGCTCCCAAATCATCTTCTCATCCATACCTCCGCCCTCCATTCGGCGGGGTGTTTATATTGGCTTTCCTACAGCGCTGTTAATCTTTGTAACATAATTTACCAAGCTGCTCTTGTTTACATACTGGTATCACACTTCTGTGAGCCCACATTACCCTCCCTGCCGGCTGTGACTGCGCTTACGTTCCCTGTGTTACGTTCCTAGTACTGTGGGGTAGTTTAGTGGCTCTGTTGAAATTCACCAGAATTATGTATTTGCTTATAATATGCGGGAAGGACTGTGCCAAGAACGTGGAAATAGGCGGAAATTATTATTGAGGTGGGATTACTCAGGTACTTAGTTTTCAAGGGGGAGGAGGGAGACCACCACCTCAATCACAACTATCGTGGAAGATAATTCTCACACCGCGAAGCGAATTTCTTTGTTCATCTATCGTGACGTCTGTGAGCTTTCTTCATCAGTTTCTTTATGAATAGTTGATTCGTCTCTTCTTTTCTCCGCTATTTCATCTCCGGTATCTCCTTTACCCGCACTCATTACGCCGGAACGGCGCTCAAGTGCTTAGGGAACCTCTGATGGTGGGATTGGATTGGGAACTGTTCTACGGTAAATTCGGGATTACACACGGTCTGGATTCTCAATGGCGATGGGCTGTTGAGGGATTTACCTCTCAACCTGGGGAAATTTCGGGTATCCGGGATAGTCCTGGGATCGATTGTCCGTTATGAGACTCGACTCAACCTAATTTTCGTTCTCTCTAACATGTTGAATCAACTCCGATCATTGATGTAGTGTCCGGGTACAGTGGGGTGGGATTCCTCCCCTCAGCCCTGAGATACACAGGCTTCTGTAGGTAGCTCCCTCCTACTAGAGATGATATGACTATCATGGTTCCGCTCTCGAGGATGAACAATTGGCATATAGCGATACCACATTCGGTCGGAAAACATGACCCTCTTGGTACTACTAAAGGTATTCAAAGTTAATACCTGCGACTTTGAATTGATGGTATCCGTTACAATCACGTGTTGCACTAAGGATAAATTGACCAATAGTTGATCAATGGAAACTGAGAGGTAGAAATAGCTGAGGACACCAATCGCCTTGCGACAACAGTTCAAGTTTGCTCTCTTCCATCCTCCTGTGATATCCAACCCATGGTCGATACCCGCTTTGAAGAACGTATTGTAATAGTGTAATATTCGGATATTATGATCCTCAAACCCACCTACGAACGATTTTTCCCAATGCCGCGCACCAGCCTAAACCAGCTTGTATCTACAAAAGCCACAGAATTATTAGGAGCTTCACTGCTTCGGGGAAACCCAGCAACCCGAGCCGATGCAGGCCCGGCTCTATCCACCCGCGTTTTCCAGCGGGATGGCCAGGATGTTGGATGTCCGCTGTGAGAGGGCTACCGAAACATCCGATATCTGGCTCCAAGAGAATCCCTTACCGGTGGGCTAGATTTTGGTCAAATAAATGATAGAGGGGAAGAAATAGGGGAAATCTTTTTCCCGGGAGGCTTGTAGGGTGGTGTGGTATGCTAGATTGCGTGACCCAGAGATGGCTCGTGATCCCGAAGGAAACATGGGCAGCGCTAACTGAAGGTAGGAAACGGACCTCCAGGAATCCATTCAAAACGTGAACCTTCAACCATGCCTATGAAAGTGGTCTAGCCATTTTGGCTAACTTCCGCCGCTAGCGTACTCCGATTTTCAACGCCGTTTTCAACCTGGATTCACGGTCGGTAACTTTGAATGCCCTTAGACTGCTGCTGGTATCAAGCGGTGTTTGATCGTAGACTTAGCGGTGGCATGCATTGTCTCAGATTATTACCTACAAATATCCGACGGCATTTAGCAGTTTGTCTTTGATACATGGCCCTCTCAAAGCCCTGCTCTGTGTATAGTATCTTGGGGTAATTGGTGGATAGTGCAGCGGTAGAGTGAGCCCAATTGAATGGGACTTGGCTGGTATGGAGTAGCTGTAGGAAATGCATGGCCACAAACTTCGTTCTCTCCTTCGAGGCTTTCTAAACTAACGGTAGAGCCAAGAGTGCTCAGGCTGTAGGTAAGGCATAACAAAATCATCCTGACCCTTCCATGTATCGCCACACATCCATCTTCCTCCGTTTATGTCTCATTCACTTCCGTATTCCGGCGATAATGAAAGAAAGGCACGTCTGGAGAACCTTCTCCGAAAAAAGCGTTTCGTATTAACTGTAGATCGAAAGAAGCCACCTCAATTTCAACATTCCCATAACTTCCGCAATCGACCACAATTCAATTATTTCTTCCATTAGCGCTAACCGAGCAAGCGCACTTTGTCTCCTTCGAGTGCTGGCATTCTTGTTGCCGCAATTCTTCTGAACGAGAGGACGGTGTGCCGGTAGCAAGCTGTGCTGTACGTGTGGTTGATTGAATTCTTTTGGGATATGTTTTCTCGTCGTTCTCACAGTTGCCCCCCCCGTGCTCCGGTGATAAGATCCGGAACGCTAGCTTCAATTGAACCCAGGTTCCCCAACGGCAGATATCTCAATGGTGTTGAGGATAAAGTACAATCAATTTAGTAAATTCGGATACTGTTGAACAGGTGTATCGGCGCATCTGGGTCTGTCCTCTGCCAAGCTTATGCCGGGATCGATACTTAGTTAAGGATTACACAGGAATAACTTCAATTCTGATTGTGGATGGGATTACTGTTGGTTATTTACCTAGTAGGTTATCGGTGATCAGACGTAAAATCGTCCTCAATGATCTGCTTGCGCTATCATCACCTTTCTTTCCGTTCGCATGTTGTAGTTCGTGTAGTCTAGTGGTATAGTACTAGTGCAGTGGCTTTGGTTATAGGTATGGTAGCTGAAACATGGTCTTTGTTGCGCAAATTCTGTAACTTGATCCAAGAATACTGTTCACGGGACTAAAGATTTATGTAGATACCACTATTCTCAGATTAACTACTCAAGTACCGTACTGCACACGAGTGCTTGAAGTCGCAGGGGCAGGGCTTGTGAAAATACCCACCCATCAACCTGGTTGGTGACACAAGTTTGATAGATTGTGGGATAACTGGGCGACCGGAGCGAAGTATGATATAGATTTAACGCGAGCAACGAGACCTTGAGTGAAGGTTTCCTGAATCCTGGGTTAATCAATTGGGCTGTTGTGTGGCTGCGGGGTTGAGCCACTACGGGATTGGAACCCCGCTTTTCAAAAGCTCGGTGGATTGTGTACTGGACTTTTTCAATTTCAATCTAAAACTCTTCCAATAACCTGTTCTCTACGGTATTTTGAGCTACGAAAAAGCGAAGAATGTCTCGAGATTTTACCGATAACATCAACTCTCTCAACAACAACAATTCTTCCGATAATGTATCGGATATTACCTTTACTACTGCCGATGAAGATTCCAAAATCCTGGCTTGGCTTTCCCCCTTAGAACCCCAGGTGCGACATGAGGACATCCGGAAAGAGCGGGTGGAGAGTGTAGGGGATTGGCTATTGGAAACAAAAGAATTTAGGAGTTGGTATAATGGTGGTAAGAAAAATGAATGTGATCATGCGGTCTTGTTCTGCTATGGCGATCCGGGGGTCGGTAAGAGCTACATGTGGTATGAGACAGCAAGTGATGAATAAAGAAAGAAATTTATTGCTGACAAGCCACGATGGTAGTTCCGCGGTGGTGGACTATCTTTGCGACCAAGCGAGAGAACAAGATATTGCGGTGGCCTATTTTTATTACGACTTTGCTTCTCGGGCGGAGCAGTCTCCGGAAAATATGCTCGGTTCCCTACTCAAACAGCTACTGAGTAGATTCGAGGCAATGCCGGTGGAAATCACGAGGGGGTTTCATGACCAGAAAAAGGTGATTGGTGGCCAAGGACTACAGCTCGTCGATATTTTGAACATGTTCACGGACGTCTCGGCACTGCAACACACGTTCATATGTATCGATGCCCTTGATGAATGTGTCCCAAGGTATCGACCCGAGGTTCTTGGTGCATTGAAACAAATTCTCCGGAAGTCACCAAATACGCGAATATTCATGACCGGGGGCCTACACATCCGCGGAGCGGTTGAGAGGGAGCTGGGCGGGAGAGCAGCAGGTGTATCAATAAAACCTAGGGACCACGATATAGTCACATGCCTGCGAGCAAGACTAAGGAAGGACACAACTCCTGAGGTGATGGATAGTGGGCTGGAGAACGATATTTTGAAGATTATTCCTAAAGAGATCTCGGAATCGTATGTAGTAGCGGGGATCCAGGAAACCCCTGGAGGCCATATACTGACAGAATTAAATATAGATTGCTACTGGCTTCACTCAAGGTCGAGGCGATCCTGAGGGGAACAACTGTCCACGGGAGGCGAAAGAGGCTCTATGAAATAAGAGATGGGTTAGGGTTAGAATGTGCATACGAGGAAACACTGGAACAGATAGAAGCTCAAGGCGAGGAGAGAGCAAAACTTGCCATGACCACTTTGATGTGGATATGTCATTCGGAATGCCCGTTACACGTAGACGAAATGTGTCATGCACTCGCGGTAGAGATTGGGTCCACGATTTTCAATAGCGACAATATCCCTGCGATGGAGACAGTGCTCGCCAACTGCCAGGGACTAGTCACAGTGGATAAGGAGGCCTCGACTGTCCGGTTGATCCACAACACACTCCGAGAGTACCTTTCCACTCATCCCAACCTTTTCACTCGAACTCACTCGGCAATGGCGGAAACTTGCTTGACATATCTGATTTCAGACCAAGTCAAGGCCCTTTCTGCTAAGCTCCGACCTGACCTCTCAGGCATGCCCTTCATCAAATATTGTTCGAGATATTGGGGCACCCACGCCAACAGGGAGCTTTCAGATCATGGGAGATCGCTTGCAATGGAGCTGTTGGGCCAATCTGAGAACCATGTCGCCGCTAAATTACTTTTTGAGCAAATACTGGATCTTGATGAAGCTTCCAAAGTTAAAGCTAATGCTCCGCCACTATTCTGTGGATTGCACTGTGCGTCTTTCTTCGGAATTGTTGAGGTTATGACAGCTTTGTTAGGAATGCGCGATGTTGATATCAACCAAAGAGATTCTGTGGGTATGACGCCACTCATATGGGCCGTGAGGAGCGGACATGTGAAGGCAGTGGAACTGTTGCTGGGACAAGAAGTCGTTGACCCTAACAAGCCGAGCAGCAACGGCGATACGCCACTCGCGCAGGCTGCGTTTGAGGGCAACGAGTTAGTTGTGGAGCAGCTTTTGAACCGGGAAGATATCAACCCCGACGGGCAAGACAAGGAGGGATTTACACCGCTCTCCTGGGCCGCATCTAGGGGGCACGAGTTAGTGGTTAGGCGGCTTTTGGACCGAGGGGACGTCAACCCCGACAGGCCAGACAACGAGGGACTTACACCCCTCTCCCATGCCGCAGTCGGGGGGCACGAGTTAGTGGTTAAGCAACTTTTAGATCGGGAAGACGTCAACCCCAACAAGCCGGATAGCGAGGGCAGAACACCACTCTTTTGGGCTGCAAATAAGGGGCACGACTCGACAGTTAAGCAGCTCTTGGACCTGGAAGACGTTAACCCCGACAGGTCAGACAGCATGGGACTTACACCCCTCTCCCAGGCCGCAGCCGGAGGGCATGAGTCGGTGGTTAAGCAACTTTTAGACCGCAAAGACGTCAATCCCGACAAGGTAGACAACAAGGGATCAACACCCCTCTCCCAGGCCGCGGCAAGAGGGAACGGGTCAGTAGTTAAGCAGCTTTTAGACCGGGAAGACGTCAGCCCCGACAAGCCGGACAATGAAGGCAAGGCGCCGCTTTTTTGGGCTGCAAATAACGGTCACGAGTCAGTGGTTAAGCAACTTTTGGATCGGGAGGACGTCAACCCCGACAAGCGGGATAACGAAGGCAGGACACCGCTTTTCGGGGCTGCGTATTACGGGCATGAGTTGGTAGTTAAGCAGCTTTTGGGCCTGGGGGGCGTCAACCCCGACGAGCCGGATAACGAGGGCAGGACACCACTTATTGGGGCTGCATATCACGGTCACGAGTCGGTGGTTAGGCAACTTTTGGATCGGGAAGACGTTAACCCCGACAAGCCGGATAACGAGGGCAGAACACCCCTTTTTTGGGCTGCAAATAGCCGGCATGAGTCGGTGGTTCAGCAGCTTTTGGATCGGGAAGACGTCAACCCCGACAAGCGGGATAACAAGGGCAGGACACCGCTTTCTTGGGCTGCAATTAACGGGCACGACTCAGTAGTTAAGCAGTTTTTGGACCTGGAAGACGTTAACCCCGACGGACAAGACAAAGAGGGCAGGACACCGCTTTTTTGGGCTGCAAATAGGGGGCACGACTCTGTGGTTGGGCAGCTTTTGGACCTGGAAGACGTCAACCCCGACAGGCCAGACAATGAGGGACTTACGCCCCTCTCCCATGCCGCAGCCGGGGGGCACGAGTTAGTGGTTCAGCAGCTTTTGGATCGGGAAGACGTCAACCCCGACAAGCCGGATAACGAAGGCAGGACAGCTCTTTTCTGGGCTGCAAATGACGGGCAGGAGTCGGTGGTTAAACAACTTTTGGGCCGCAAGGACGTCAATCCCGACAAGCCAGACAACGGAGGATTAACTCCCCTCTCCCTGGCCGTAGCCGGAGGGCACGAGTCGGTAGTTAAACAGTTATTGGATCGGGAGGACGTCGATCTCGACGGGCCATCCAACGTGGGATTAACGCTCCTCCTCCGGGCCGCGGCCGGAGGGCACGAGTCGGTAGTTAAACAACTTTTGAACCGCAAGGACGTCAGCCCCGACAAGCCTGATAACGAGGGCAGGACACTGCTTATTTGGGCTGCATATAACGGGTACGAATCGGTGGTTAAACAACTTTTGGACCGTGAAGACGTCAACCCCGACAAGCCAGACAACGAAGGATCGACACCTCTCTCCTGGGCCGCAGCCGGGGGGCACGAATCAGTGGTTAAGCAACTTTTGGACCGCAAGGGTGTCAATCCCGGCAACCCAAACAATGATGGCTGTACACCCCTCCACTTTGCTGCAGCTACTGGGCACGAGTCAGTGGTTAAGCAACTTTTAGACCGCAAGGATGTCAACCCCGACAAGCCGGATAACGAGGGCAGGACGCCTCTTTTTGGGGCCGCATACCACGGGCACGAGTGGGTGGTCAAACAATTTTTGGATCAGGAAGACGTCGACCCTGACAAGCCAGACAGCGTGGGATCAACACCCCTCTCCCAGGCCGCAGTCGGGGGGCATGAGTCAGTGGTTAAGCAACTTTTGGATCGCAAGGACGTCAACCCCAACAGACCGGGTGACGGGGGCAGGACACCGCTTATTGGGGCTGCATATTACGGGCACGAATCGGTGGTTAAGCAACTTCTGGATCGAGAAGACGTCGATCCTGGCAAGCCAGATAGCTTGGGATCAACACCCCTCTCCTGGGCTACGGCCGGGGGGCACTGGCTAGTGGTTAAGCAGCTTTTGGACCGCAGGGACGTCATTCCCGGCAAACCGGACAATGATGGCCCTACGCCTTTCCACTTAGCTACAGCTTGTGGGCACGAGTCAGTGATTCAGCAGCCTTTGGATCAGAGAGGTGTCAACCCTGATAAACTAGACCATGAGGGCGGGGCGCCACTCTTGTCGGCCGCAAGTAAGGGGCGTGTGTCCGTAGTTGAACAGATTTTGGACTGCGAAGACGTCAACTCTGATAGGCTATATTACACGCGCAATTCATCCGCTTCCTGGGCTGCAACCAGTTTTCCAAAACGGCGGGGTTATAACAACAAGATCGGGCAAAAACGGCGGTACCACCATCGCACAATAGAACCTTTAGGTGGGGAAGAAAGATCTATGTTTCGCACACCAGCTAATGAACGGGAAAGACAGGAGATGTATAATGCCAAAAAACGAACACGTCTTCCGATCCTTCCACGTACATCCATTTGCCTCTCCTTCCACGCGCGTTTCCCGTTTTCTCTTTCAGACTCCCACGTTGACAAAAGGAAGACAAGCTCCTCAAAGAACTCCCACCGCCCGGCCTCAGCGCATCTCGCGCTCCATTTTCCGCAAAGCACACAAAGGGCTCTCATGCCTTACTATCGCCTTCCTCCCTCCCTTCCTTCCTCCCGTCCTCCTGTTGGCTTCCATGCCTGCGACCATTTCACAGCAACGAACAACGACGGGTGGCAACTTTCACGTGACGGCTGCGGGAGGGGACTTCCGGGCGACAAAGAGCGACCACAATGGTAACGGTAACGGTAGCGATACGAACGGGCGTGAACTTACGAACATCCGATAGCATACGAGCGGGCGATAGCGTGCAAGTGAATGGGCAACAGCATACGAACGAGCCGGCGATAGTGATCGAATGCCGAGCAGCATTTCCAACAATTAGAGGGGCGAGCTAGTGCTGAACCTTGGGGCCGAGGAGACGTCAACCCCGACGTACCTGGCAACATGGGCAGATCACCACCTTCTTGGACTCCGAATAAATATCATGAAACAATGGTCAAGCGGATTTTGGACCGAGAATAAGCCAACCCCGACAAACTAGACTAGGAGGGTTGGGGCCATCTCTCGTGGGTCCAACCAAGAAATCCGGGTTAGCCCAAGAAATTCTGGAACCACTGGGAGGCTTGGCTGCTTGGACGGTGTAATCGCGAATCTACTATTAGAGTGAGAGGGTGCCAACCCCTATCGTGAAGAAGTAGTGAATCTAGCGCAAGCCTGGAACCCTCCAACTCTTGCCTGCTCCGAGGCCCACGAGCTACGGGCTTCTTTCACCTCTTCAAGTCTTTGACCCGGATATCCGCTATTCCCACGCGCTCCCACAGCCGTACTTTGTTCCCTGGTTTCCACCCTCTCCTTTTCTTCTTCCGCGGACTTCTAAAGCCAGCAATACGGTCTTACGGTACCTCCAACTCTTCTCTTTCCGGTACCTCTAGTGTAGTTAAAAACCTGGACACCTTGGACTGCAATCAAAGGAATTGCCGAAAAAAGCGAGTTTGCCAACGAACCCATTACCCCTCAAAACGCCTTAGGGATTTGGAGAACAACCTCCTCGGCAACCAAGATCCTGCGAACTGATCCGGGCCTCGGATCTTTGGTATGTTCCCTTGTCTCTCGTTCTCTTGTTATCTCGGTCTTAACAGCGCGTTGACAGTGAGGATAGCCGTACCTACTCTTCCCTTTTTCCTCTTGTTTAGTCCTTAATTCCGAGCTCGAAAGTTCTCCCGGCGTGGAGTTTATCGTGTGCTTGGTAGAGAATCTGTTTGGTTATCGGCAAGGTTTCGGGATGTTTAATAATGTCATTGAGTAAAGGATTTTGAGTATCTTTTCCGGGCGGTTAGACTACAGAGATGGGGGGTATTTTCCTATTTTATTTCCGCCTTTACCACTCTTACTGCATTTCATTAGTCGTTGTTTAGATTCTACTTTATAGATTCTCCGTTCCATTTGACAGCTATTAACTTTTCATATGACATTCGTTTTAAATCATTTCTTCCTTCGTTTTCTCCTGTTAGTGATGGGCGTTGTCATTTAGATAGTAAAGCTAGGTCAGTTTAGCTCCAAAATTGCTACTCATCCATACCTCTGCACTCCGTTCGGGGTGTTTATATTAGATTACCCACAGTGCCACCAACCCCCGTAACATACTGCATCGTCCTTGTTTACATACTGGCACTTCTGTGAGCCCACCCTGCCCTCCACGTCAGCTATGACTGGTGGAAATCTTGGGATGTTGCCTAGCATGCTCAAGCCATTGTGGTTGTTTTCGCTATCGCTACCCGCCGGAAAGGAGTTGTTGTTTCCCACAATTTCCTACAGTCTTTTCCAGAAGTTGTTCCCTGTAGTAGTTCGCAGTCGCTAGAGGGGAGTTGTTGTTGTTGGAGGTCGTTAGGGGGATTCTGCGGGCGTCTGGCAGGTGCTGGGAGTGTCGGAAGAGTACTAGGAGTGTTGAAAGACGTTGGGGGTGTCGGACAGGTATCGGGAGCATCAGAAGGACACTGGAAGAGACAGATGTGTGGAGGCGACAGGTGGTAGGGGCTGTTTATAAAGTCTGTCTTCCCTTTGTGAGAACGGGAGCATGCAAGAGCGAGAGCGAGAGAATAGATATGTGTGGAAGGACCGAAGGATGTCTTCGTTATAGTTTCATAATATAGTAGGTTGGAGCGTGCAAAAAAGAGAACTTCCCCACTCATCCAAAGTTTTATCGTGCAATCGCCGTATCTTGTGATCGTCACTACCACTCTATCCTCGCTTTATCTCGTTGCTTTAGCCTTCACTTTGTAAAAATGACAGTGAATACTCTCCCCGGGTAGCTCCCGGTGTGAATAACTTTACTTTAACCTTGAAAACATGAGGTTTGTTTGTTTGGACACCCAGTTACCAACCTCAGTACGCGGGCACAATAGTCACGTAACCCCAGCAGCCGTCGAATACGTTTTTTTCTCTCTTGAATTATATGAGGGCTAGGATAATTTGTATTTTACTACCTCGCAACGATTCTACATCCCAACTGATTATTTTCTTCGCGACACGTAGGATACCAGGGGATTGATTTACTTGGGATTCTATATCGTGGGTTAGACCCCGTTGCCGGCGGAGCCCATGGAGCGTCAAATTTCGGCATCAGACTGAGCGATACCGGCATCCGGGGACAAGAGTGGGCTCATAGAGGACACTGAATCCGTGACCAAAGCCCCGCTGAAGCACGGTACCCGCTCTATTGGTTGTTGTTACTTGGTCGGGTTGTCCGTTGTGATGGGGCAAGCAGAGGGAGATACTATGGCGAAGTCACTGACGACAGGTTGGCAGAGCTAAAAAGGGAGAGAGGGAGTTTAGGCAATCTGAACTCGCAATTATCGCGCCTCACTCATTGCGGTAACAATGCCCCCTGGCGTCTTGTTGATCCTCGAGCTTGGGATATCAGCGGCGGGCAACCGAAATTATGTGAGAAAGAAGCCAGGAGCGAATTACGACTTTATTCAACTGAGAATGAGCTGTGACACAAACAAATGAGAAAAAATAAGTAGTGAAGGAAATGCTACAGGTAACTCACTAACGGCAAGTGGGTAGAGTTGGGAAAAAATATACGCCTTGTATGATACAGGCAACCTGATTTGTCGCAATCATAGTTCATCACTCGTTGTAAAAAAAAACATACCGGTATTCGGGTTACCGTGGGGTTAAGCCTCAATTTTTACTCTGGGATGTTGTTTCATGGTGGGTATCTACGACGCTCCAGCAAGTTTGTTTTAGCATTTGCAGAAATCCCGAAGCCTTCTTTCCCCCAATCTAGGACTACGGTAATCACACATTTCAAACCCGCTTGGAGAGCTCCTCACTTGGTCAAGGGGATATCCCACTCTATGCAAGTAAAAGGGGGTATTTGCTTTGCCGAGAAAGTCACTTTCTCGGCCCGAGTCCTGCTGAGCAAGTGAGAATCAACTTATCTCAATCGGCGAGTAGGATGGTTATAATATTTATAATGCTTAAAAGGGGTTTAATTGTGGTCTCACCCTATATTTTAGATATGTGTGATTGATCCATGACTTGTCTCGCTTATTTTTCCACCACCACCGGAAGCCACCCTCTCACTATACACTTCATCCGTCTTCCCACTACTAGATTATATCTCATCCTTACGATGGGCATTAATATGTATTGATTCTCTTGCCGAATGTGTTCTAAAGCACCGACTGGAAGCTTTTGATGCACCGGGACAAATGCTGCGGGAGTTGCCAAACACTCGACTGGCTATGGCCAGAAGGCTGCACATCCAAGAGGAGGTGGATAAGGAACTGGGTGGGAGACTGGTGGATCTGTACGGCCCATGGCCAGGGCCGATGATATACTCACATATCTGCACGCGAGGCTGAGGAAGTCCGCAGCTCCGGAGGTGGCGGATAGAACAAAAATTTTCAGATTATTCCAAAAGAGATCTCGGAATCACACGTAGCACAGGGGGGCCCGGGAAACCTTTGTAAGCCAGATACTGACAGATCCAAACCTAGATTCTTGCTTGCTTTGCTTGAGGTCGGGGCAACAACCATCTACGGGGAGAAGGACACTCCATCAGAGGGGGGATGGGTTAGGGTTGGGAAGCGAATACGAGGAAAGGCTGGACCGGATAGGAGCTTAAGGAGGGGAGAAAGCAAAACTTGCCATGACCATCTGGATGCGGTTGCGTCATCCGAAACGGCCATTACACGTGGATAAAATGTGTCATGCACCCGCAGCAGTGATTGGATCTATAGATTTCGATAGCGACAATATTTCTGCGATAGAGACCTTGCTCGCCTACTATCACGAACTAGTCGCTGTAGGTAAAGAGGCCCCGACAGCCCGGATGATCCACAACATACTCGGACAGTATCTTTCCCCTCGTCCTAACCTTTTCACAAGGGCTCACTATTGATTAAGGCCTCTCTAGCAACCCTTCCTCAAATATTCTTCGAGATATTGGGGCACCCGCACAAAGAGAGCCTTTAGATCACGGGATATTACTAGCAGTAAAGTTCATAAGCTAATACAAGAACTATATAGCAGCTAGATCACTTTTTGCGCAAACGTTTAATCCCTATGGTCTCCCAAGTCGAGGTCAATAACCCTTCACTGTTCAGTGGGCTGCACTGTGTATCCTTCTTCGGGATTGCTGAGGTTATAACTACTTTGTTAGGAATGCAGAACTGTGATACTAATCAAAGAGATTCTGCGGGCACGGAACCCCTCACATGGGCAGTGAGGAGCAGAGGTGAGGAGGCGGTGAAGCTATCACTGGGGCAAGAAGCCGTTAACCCCAAGAAGCCAGACAATGAGTGCGATGCACTACTTTCGTGGGCTGTGCCAAGGGCATGAACTGTGGTCAAGAAGCCTTTAGATCGGGAATATATCAGTCCCAACAAGCCAAATCACAATAGCAGGACACCACCTTTTTGGGCTGCATATAGAGGGCATGAGTCAGTGGTTAAGAACATTTTGGGTTTGGAAGACGTCAGCCCCCACAGGCTAAGAAAAGGGGGATATACACCCCTGTTCCGGACCGCATCCTGGGAGCACGAGTCGGTTACTAAGCAAACCTTGGATTAGGAAGATGTCAACCCCGACGGGGCAGACAACGAGGGGTCGACACCCCTCTTCGGGGGCCATACTCTAGGGGCGATGTTCGATGTTTCTCAAAGGTAAGAAAGAAAAGTAGCCGAATGCGGTGAATCGGGGACTTCCGCAAACCGCGTTTTGCACTACAAACACTGTATGGTTAATAATACGTTATGCACGAATGGTGCTGGTGCTGTACCAAGTATACAGCGGTTTAGTGGCCATGGCGCTAGAGCGCGAGCCTCGATCCGTAGCTTAGGTCAAATAGTAGTATGACATTGAGGCGAGACCGCAGCCGATATCTAAATTGCATTTCTACTGTCTTCTTATATCTGCCTTTAGTCCAGAGAGGGCATAGCGGTGGAAGATTACTATGAAGTCAGTCGACATCAGAATTCATTGCATTAGTCTTGGAGCTTGACCTTGCAGGTGGTTACTATTCTTGAAAATAATGGATATGGAGGGAGTGATTGGTGAAGAAAGTTTTAGGTACTAGAGTGGAATAGTATAAGTGAATGTGCTAAATTTTTATCACGCGATAATATAGACTATGATTTGGTTGTGTGTGTTGTGTAAAAAGAGAGAGAAAACTTGAGAAGAAAGAAAAGTAGGAATATAAGAGGAAAGGAAGGAAAAATTGCGGCTAAGAGAAGACGGGAAGGAAAGCAAATAAGAGAAAATTTCCAACGCCCCTGCACTCCCACTAGCGCATACATATTCTACCGCAGCCAAAGAGTGCTGGCATTTCCCACACAAGGTGCGGCTCTTTTCAACAATTCTCAGTAGGATTAGCCCGAGTGATCTTCTGTGATGTGATCAAAAGGGATTTGAATGGTCAATTGCAGGACGGCGACGGAGCCTCTACGATGGGAGCAAAATTTTTCCTTAGAAACTCGAGATTTTTATCTTTACTGTTTGGTGAGTTTTTTCCCGAAGAGAAAGCTGACTCGTGAGAGTTGGCCCCCATCCCGTAATAATGCAGATAATTTCTTCCCGCATCTGTTCCTCGTGGGTTACATGAGTCACTAGGCATAAGGGTGCAACACGGGGGTCGCACATTTGTAGTGTATTCAAGCGCTGAAATCAAACCCTCTTTATAGGTTACTCGAGAATGGACACTGCGGTACCGGAATGGTTGATGTTGGGACCCTTCCTGTTGCGTAATTAGGACGGGATTGATAACCCCCCGAGCCTAGAATCCGGCGTCGCGCCTGCCGATTTGGTGGTCAATTGCCGCACGACACCAGGCCTCGTGCCTGCACACTTTACCGTACAAGAGATCTGCATAGATCGGCGATCCCGGCCTGGGACCTTTTGTGCATCGGCACTAAGAGGTTGTGAAATATCGGTATGCTAATAAATTAGGAATGGGTTTTCCGAAGAACGAATGAATTGTATGCCGGCTGCTGGACTACTCGTAGAGACGCAATGATAGTCGGCAGTTGATATCACGAGCCGCAGATGTGTCGTATCCTGAACTCTGCATACTGGCTCCGATCACTTTCCCCGAATTTGCCGCTGACACACATACTCGGCAGCGATTAAACCCAGTCGAGAGTTTGTTTTGCCGGCGCGGTGGGGTCGCCGACAAGCGCCGCAAATACACGGATAAACCAAACGTGCAATACCCGGAAAATTAAGGTTTGCCCGTTTGTTGCGATCGAAACCAGACTTTAAGATGCGAACTTGTGTATTGTTGGCAAATCTTCTTGACCTTTTCGCTATTTGCGGCAGTTGCCAGTAATGTGCCTCGCCCTTGAGCATAATGCCTGCACGGGTGGGGCGCGAAATGCATAACGTAGAACATGCACTCGCACCGGCATTGTAATATTATTCGGGGTGTATAGTACAGTACTGTGCACTCTTCTTAGACTGAATTCGTCGTTGCTTCTCCGGAGGAGCATGCGCTAATTTTCAACCGGCTCAATATTCGCACAATTTCCCGATGTAGACTTTAGCGGTCGGTAAACTAGGATCTATTGAGGCGCTTGTATGCCATCGTAGCGTTATCTCAAGGCCACGTCTGAATAGCGAAAGAGGCTCCCGGTGGACCGGGAATTCCATTTTTCTTTAGAGAGGAGGATAGAGTGTTGATCCTTCATGGCCACATCCCTGCACATAGAATACGTCTCCCGTCTCCGGTGTAACATCTCATCTTTCGGTAACTGTTGACCATGATTACTTGAACGCTGAACTCGTCTTTCCTTTTCATTCGCCTTGAAACTAGCACAGCACCGCATTGAATTCGGTAGTAAATCAGTGCACTGCTTCGATTGGGCCAGATTGACCACACTCTTAGCCCGGTATGATACTGCTAGCGGAGCTTTTGAGGGCTGAAATACCATGCTGTTAGAGGGGGGTATACTATTACACAAACTGTATTACCCTCACGCATGGCAACTTGTGTATATCAGAGTAGTTCACCCACTCCTTGACCATATCTTCTGACTACTTGCCAAACCACACACCATCAGAGCCATCAAGGACGCCCCTCCTAAAGAGAGTTGTTACCGGTTTTCTTACCTAAACTTGCTATGGCCGGAACGTCTAGTAGCATCCAAGCAGCGCTTGAGGTCGATCCTAGTTGGGTAAGTCAACTGCCGACAAACACATACTGAGACACCAAAGCTGATTGGAGGGCCAAAACAGAAAGAGACGTCAGATTACGAGAGCGCAGGGTATTTAACTTCATAGCTCGCTCGATACATAATTTTAACCATTACTAGGAGTGACTATTCTACCGAATCACTCTCTTCATCCATCCGAGCGTAAGCAAAAAAGGGCCCTAATTAATTCTCCTAGCAAAATCTCCTTCCTTTTACTGATGTAATGACAATCCAGGTATCGATACGAAAATGGGCGGCGGTATCATGCTTTCAAGGAAGGGTAAGGAGCTTGGCCTCAGCTTGCTATCTCATCGGGCTAACTTGCAGTAGGAAATACCTCATTCCAAACGACGAAGCTGAACAAGAGAGGTTAGTTCCAGGGTTAATATCCCTCCTTGGAAGGCGCTGCTAAACGGTAATAGATTAGATATCGCTCATCATATCTATCTCCTTCTGCTTGATGGCAAGTTGGTCAGAGCACCTATTCGCAACGACATTCAGAGGATCTTGGATATTGGCACTGGCACAGGAATCTGGGCTATTGATGCCGCGGAGTAAGCGCCGGCCTTTAGCGATCACGAAAATCTTCCGCTTATAAGTATATAGAACCTACCCTAGCGCGGAGGTTATCGGAACCGATCTTAGCCCAATTCAGCCAAGCTGGTGTGTAGCCAACCCATGTTTCTGGAAGCTATTCACACTCACTCCAAATTTTTAGGGTTCCTCCCAATGTGAGCTTTCAAATCGACGACGCAGAATCGGATTGGAGTTTCGCCAAAAACTCATTCGATTTAGTTCATATCCGCAATTTGAATGGTGGAATCAAAGATTGGGGGAAACTCATCAAACAAGCATTCGCGTGAGTATCTCCGCCATTCCGGAGCCACTATCATTAACCCGACCTTTTTACCAATAGAGTTCTGAAGCCCGGCGGCTGGCTAGATGTTGCGGAGTATGAATGCTTGCTTAAGAGCGATGACGGGACGTTGGACGCCGGGAGTGAATTATCCAGGTATTATAAACTTGTGAACGAGGCTGCCGATAAATTAGGTAAGCAGCAAAGCAATGACTATATCCCAGCGTCTACCTACCGAGGCTAACTTAGTATAAAGGCCAAGAGTTCAAGATTGCTGCCTCCCTGGATAGCTTTATTCTCGATGCCGGTTTCGACAAAGTTCGCCACGAGGAGATGAAAGTCCCCCTCGGAACCTGGCCTGCCGATAAAAAGCAAAAGAACATAGGGGCATTTTGCATGCTTACCACTGAGAATGGCTTTGAAGCCTTTGGAATGGCTCTCCTGACCAGAACACTTGGAATGGAGATTTCGAAGGTCCAGGAATTAATTACGGCAGCCAAGAAGGAATCCCGTAGCAGAAAGATTCACTCTTACTCGCCTCAGTACGTTTTTAGAACGCTAAGCAAAATACTTGAGCTAATATGTGGTAAAATAGGCATTTGTATTACGCACAGAAACCATTCAAGGATTGAGATATCAAGAATTAGTGATCATGCCGAATAGAGGAATCGGACATCTCAAGGTTTTCGTATAACAGGAGAGCTCCTGCTGGATACTCCAACACACGTTATTCTGTTCTGCCTCTTGTGTTTCTTGGACGCATCAGTCGTACTCCTGTACATAAAATCTAGTTTGGCTCTTCCCCTCATTTGATAGCCATTGTCGGAGCCTCCCCCCATACCTGGGATGGTCGATGGTAGGAGGGTACATTAGCTGGTAATGTGGCGGGTGATGCGAGTGAGGGTGCGTGAACTTGGGCAAACAGTGGCTGGTGCTTTCCCGTATAATAATATTATTACAGTCAGGCATACCCCCCACCTTTGCTTAAGCTCCATCTCCTCTATTTCCGGACCCCGCCCCCGCCTTCCTATGTAGGGAGGAGGCTGTGGGGTAAAACAACAGATAAACTATCAAGATCATACCCCGTAACGTCGGTCGGCTGGACCTCAAAGACAGCCATTTTCCACAGAACACGCCGAAGTCACAAGCCGGGCCAAACCATCGCCGGTTCCGTAGGATAGGACATCATACGAGTTGCGGCAGTAGTAGCGAATAATAGGAGAATTTTCCCTTAGTTCACCATAGTCCGATAACGGAAGAGTAGAAACTCATCTCTAAGCCTAAACCATATGGCGCTCAAATCTCGGCTGCGGAACTTCATCCAACCAGATGTTAATATTTTCAACTACCGTAAAAACTCAAATAATATAACCGTGTGCTATGTAGTTCAGAATTCCCTACTTCGGGAAAGGGGTGAAAAACACAGCGAAAAAGAGGTGCTCGGGCCCTCTGAAAGACAAAGCAAAAAAAAACAGCAGACCTTACCAGAGGAGGCAATTCCAGCTGCGTAGCACACGGTTCTATCATTTGAGTTTTTACGGTAGTTATATGCTCACCAAGTATCATCCAGAGTATGGCTAGTGCAACATATTTCCGCCTCTCCGAGCGAAATGCAACTTTTCAAATTCCATTGCGCAGCTATTAGGGCCTTTAATTACTAAAACAGAACCGAGGTGTTCTTCCCATTTATCTTCTCTTTGCCGGCTAGGGCTTTTCTTTCTTTCCTTCGATTAATTTGGTGGGTATTGATGCATTGGAACAAATTCCGCAAAGGTCGCCAAATACCCGACTGTGCTAGAGCGCCTATAGGGCATGTAGTTCGGTGGTTCAGCGGATATGCGGTTATCGGGTATGTTGTTTTGTGGTTTGCTGCGAGTGGGCACAGTACATTGTATTGTTTCTTTCACATTCTATACCGGCATAGGGTGTGGGTTTTGTGTTTTCCGTTGTTTCCTTCACACCCATGCCATTAGCATACAATATTTAGGTGGCCTGAGGGTATAGGTTTGAGAGATCACGGAGGATCATGAGGTGTTAAGATGGCTCTAGATTGCTGGAGGTCGCGGAGAAGCATGATTTGTGAGGTCGATGTGTTTCTTTGGTGTTCGTTGTTTTTACATGGCTGTTTGCGCTTTGGAAATAAATTTATGTATCTCTTAGTCAGTCCCCAGCTAGAAGATCCATCATCGATCGCTATTCCCATCACCTTTTTTCCTCTCATCCCTCACACTTTCCTACCATGATCCTCACTTCGCTGCTGCGTGCTGAAGTTGCTTCTTCAGACTGCTTATGACCTGAAGGCCGCACATCTGAGGGGCAGTTGATAGGGAACTCGGCGGAGAGAAAAAAGGGTATTGATAAGGCAGGGATGATGGTATGGTTACATATTTGCGCGTGAGACTGAAGGGCACAACTCCCGAAGTAATGGATAGTGGGTTGGCGGATGATATTATGAAAGTTGTTCCAGAAGAGATCTCCGAATCTTACGTAGAGGCGGGAGATCTTGGAAACTATGCTCAGTCGTATATTGATAGATATCATAGGAATCTGGATTTCTACTGGTTTCGCTCAAAGTGGAGGTAGTTTTTGAGAGAGAGACGGCAATCCATCGGAGACAAGGGAGGCTCCATGCAGTGGGGAACGAGCTGTGGTTGGAAGATGCATACGAGGCAACAATGGGACGGCCAAGAGCGCAGGACGGGGAGTAAACGAAAATTGCACTGACCGCTCTAATGTGGACGCGCTATTCGGGACGGCTATTATAGGCAGCCGGGCTGTGTCATGCGCTTGCTGTAGAGATTGGATCCACAGACTTCAATAACAATAATATTCCTGCGGCAAAGACATAGCTTGCTGCTGTCAAGGACTGGTAACTGTGGATAGGAAAGCCGCGACTGTCAAGTTGATTCACCATACACTCCGAGAGCACCTTTCCACTAATCCCAACTCCTTCCCACAATTTCACTCGACAATAGCAGGAACCTGCTTAACCTAACTGAATCCAGGCCAGGTCAAGGCCCTTCCTGCTAAGCCCCAACCTGACTTCTCAAGCACCCCTCCTTCGAATATTGCTCGAGATATTGGGGCACCCGCGCATAGAGATAACTTTCAGATCACGCGAGGCCGCTCGCAATGGAGCTTCTGGACCAGCACGAGAACCATGTCTCCGTTAATCACTTTTTGAGCAAATATTGGAACCCCATGATTCCACGGAAGTCAATTTCCCTTTACGGTTCGGTGAACTACACTGTGCATCTTTCTTCGGAATGGTTAAGATCAGAAATACCTTATTAAGAATAAATGGCTGAGATGCCAACCAAAGAGATTCTGCGGGTATGACGCCACTCAATGGGCCGTGAGGAACAGCCATGTAAAGGCCGTGGAGCTGTTGCGGGACGGGAAGTTACCGGCCCCAACAAGCCGGCATCAACGGCGATACGCCACTCGTGTGAGCTTCGTTTAAAAAGAGCGAGTTTCCAGTAGTAATCAAGCGGTTTTTGGACCGGGGAGACATCAACCCCGACCAGCCAGACAACGACAAGACATCCCTCGCCCGGGCGGTAGTTGGAGGTCACGAGTCCGTTTTTATTACACTGGTGGGTAACGGGTTTCCAGAGTGGGAAGTTGGGAGCAAATCCCGGCTTTATTTGACTGAAGAGAGAGAGTTATGGCTCAAACAAGTGAGAGGAAATGGATAGTGAAGAGGAATTCTACGGCGAAGCCACTAATAGAAAGCAGACAGAGCTGTAAAGGATTAGGCGCCGTATGATACCCGCAACCTTAACTACCTTAAGAACTAGAATAATTGAAACCGGCGCTAGGACGTCTGAAATTCCCTCTCTTGGATAGGGGTGAAAACACTGCGAAAACTAACCCCCTCAGCCCCAGTCTAAGATAATAAGAGTGAAAAGCACTGTACCTTACCGGCAAAGGCAACTCCAATGCCCTAGTGTGAGGTTCAATTATCTCAGTTCTTTCGATATCATGATCATAAATCATCACTCGTTGTGTGCGACAAGAGACATGTTGAAGAGTGCTGCGCTCTTATGACCGTGGTGGTATACGCATGCAGCGGAGAGGACACGCAAACCTCGAAAGTTTTCTCCTGTCTGCTTTCGTTTTATCTTAGCCGCGACCTTTCTTTCTTCTCCTCTCACACTCTCACCCTCTTTTTATTTCCTTCTCTCTTTTCTCTTTCAGCACAACATATACAACGAAAAATCACAGTTTCTGTTCCACTGCGCAAAACCCTCTTCACCAATCATTTCCTTCATAGCCATTATTCCCAAAAAGACGCAGGTTAATGTGAGGCTTAAAACCCAATTTGAGCCTAGGACGTTTCATCCCGGAACACATCTACATAGAAAACGGGCATTTTCAAGCTTCAGCAGGTGCAGCCAGTGGTTTGTTTTTGCGTTTCGGAAATCCCGGAAACCTCTTGTTTCCCCATCTTTGTGTAGGAATGCTAAAAGGAAATGAGGATGACTTTGTTATGTTTGATATACTCCAGCCCCGAACCGCGTCATGCGCTCGTGGTAGAGATTGGATCCACAGATTCCAATAACGACAATACCCCCGCAACAGAGACGCTGCTCGCCTGCTGCCAAGGATTAGTAACTCTGGAGAAGAAAGCCGTGACATTAGGCTAATTCACCGCACACTACGAGAGCACCGTTCCACTAATCCCAACCCTTTCCCACAAATTCACTCGACAATTGCGGGAACATGTTTAACCCATCTGGATTCAGACCAGGTCAAGGCCTTCCTGCTAAGCCCCAACTTGACCCCTCAAGTATACCTGAAAATATTTGTATCTATTGTACTAACTGCAGTGATAGTGAAGTAACAATGATGAATGTAACTGGTGCGGGTACTAGGTTATGTTTTATGTTTTGTTTTAAGTATCATTTGATACTTAGTATGTTTTATGTTTTGTTTTAAGTATCGTTTAATACTTAGTATATTTTATGTTTTGTTTTAAGTATCGTTTGATACTTAGTATGTTTTATGTTTTGTTTTAAGTATTGTTTGATACTTAGTATGTTTTAT
>QLOI01002649.1:0-22352 GCA_003313605.1 Tuber umbilicatum | reverse complement strand
ATATTGCGTGCTGAACGCGTCACTTCTTGGCGACCGTCCGAATAAACCGAGTAAATACGGTATTAGTACTTGTGCTGTACTTCCTGAACCGACATAACTGCCGACCACGACGTTAAACCCACCATTGGCAATCTCAACAGAAGTCACTGTCTAAACCATAATAGGCCTAGCACAGTAGGTTAACACAGTGACGAATGCCAGTTAATGAGATCCCATAGGCTCACCATCCCTAAGCTATATTTCGTCTAAATAATACTATTCCTTCACGGGATGCTATGTCTCTGATTGAATGGGGCCAATCCCAGACGCTGAATTTAACAAGTAAATACGGTACCCGAAATTGTAACAGCCAAGTATTCTACTCTACCTCTCAAGTTATTAGGTTTTGTAGTGTAGTTAGTTCTACACCCCATTACGAATGAAAAACATTGACTTCTCACCTACTAAACCCAACTTAGATACTATCCGTGGGGGCCCAGCCGCACACCCACCCCCATATCCCACATTTATGAAAATCATTCACCCCCCGCGCTACCTGCTTTCCCCCTTTCCCCGCCAGATGCTCCAGCTCCGGGGCACGAGTATGATGGTTAGTCCTATCCTTGGAAGAACCAGTTGGTTGGTCGGATGTGATCCCCATGAGCTTCTTCTGGTCCACGAGGCTAACTTCGCTGTTCTGGCCAGGAAGGTAGGCCTCGACCATTCTTGCAATCCGTGTCTCTTGGCTGGGAGGGTCTTTCATGACGTTCTCCTTCGAGCCATCAATGAGGGATAGGCTACGCTCAACTTCTTCCGTTAGGCTGCCAACCTTCGCGTCCAGCGTATTACCAGTTCGGCATCTTCGTTTCTCTCAGCCTCTCGTTCCACTTTCTTCTCACTCCTAGCTCCGACTGATCTCTAAACTTCCTCCAGCGGCCTCCGTCCACCCCAGCTCCACTGCCGGCCTTCTCACCCGCAATCGCACCCAACGAGCAATAGTGTGTCATCCGTCTGGCCACCAATCGCCCCTCTCCGCTCATTGTTGATGACCGCCCCCTCCCTCGCCCGTCCGTGAAGCGCCCCAAACCATTAAACACTCAATAAGCTCCCCATTATGATCACTAAGTCCCCCTCTTCGACCATTCTAAGCCCCATGTGAAACTCCCTCGGCAAGCTCTGCCCAAACAATACAATAGTCAGCTTCACCAACCCGGTGCAAGTCTCACACTGGAGCGTACTTTCGGCGAGAAGGTACTTCTTCAACCTATTGGCTGGGTTCTCGGCATGACAATCTATGCATGACTCCTCAGAGAACAAGCCGTGGGCTTCGACAAGCATCTCTGGCGGAACACCGGTGCCGCGTTCCAGCGTGTCTATGTTCTGGGTGAAGCACTAGTGGAGCAAGTTCTTCATTGCCGTTAGCGATATGAAGGCGTATGTGACGGCCGGGGTGAATTGGCCGGGGTGCAGGGATTTCCTGACAGTGTAGAAAGGTTGAGGATTGGTGCGGAAGAAGCTTATATCGAAGACAGCCTCCAAGTGAGGGAGGTTTAGGGTTTTGGAGGTTGGAGTAGAGACCCGTACCCTGTGTGCGAAAGTGCGGAATGCTGGCGGAGGTGGAGATTCCGGCATCGCACTATGGGACATGTTGTCTTGTGGCGGAGGGGTTTTGGGAAAGAGGGGTATAGTACCAGAAAGACTCTCCTTCTGCACTTCCCACTGAAGATGAATTCCCCCACTGCCGGAATCTCTCAGCGGGAGAGTGTTTCTGGAGGGGTATCACAATTGACATGGGTGGACAGTTCAGCACCTGTTTGTTTCTTTTTGAAAGGTTTTCTGTTTGGAGACAGTAGTAAGTGGGAGTACTTAAGCTACCAGGTATGATATCCCGGAACATGATAATAACAGAATTAGCCGAATTCTGAATAAACTCATTGATATAATGAATGTTCCTTCTAAACCTTAGATCTCACTAGTTCAATATGGTGCCGCTTCGAGGCAGCTAGTCAAGGAGTTCGATTTTCCTAGCTTTGTATCCCTTTGCAGGAAACATTAACAACCCATTAAATAATCCTTAGATCGCCATCAAGGACCCCCGAGTACTTGTATAGTTTTACCCATACTTGCAATGCAATTGGGCCAATGACGAACAAGGATAAGTAACAAGTAATTTTTTGTTGCCCACCTATGACATTTTCTTATTCGCCCTCCATATACTTTGCCGTTCGTCATCAGCCCTGTTTCATCGTGCGTACAGAAATGGTATTACGAGCGCAAGCACAATCCCATCAATACAACAAAAGCCAATCCTATAAGTTCTTATAATACCAATATAGTACAAAGTAAGGAAACGTTCCAAATTTCCCTTCTTCCCTTAACCTCAACCTCGTCATCCATTATCACCCAAATTAAAAATATGCATAATACTGCACTCACCACGAAACAGAACGCCGATCGAATGAAATAGAGTAAACCAAAACGATAGAAAAAATGAATACAAAATAACTGGTAGTTGCTTGCTTGGGTTATAGATTTACCGAATTCCGCAGATCAAAATCTAGTAGTGGACGCCTGTACACCACTCCACCCTTGTGATCCTGAACAAAATTTTCATTGCTAATCCAGACATTGTCACTAAACCTATGTGTGGACTGAATCACGTCGTCAGAAATACCAGACCATCCCTTGGTGTCACGGTCACTGGGCGTTACGCCCGGAGAGACACGTGTTGGAATACTATACCAATGCGTATGTCCCGTTCCACCCACAACAAGTCTTCAATCTGATCGGTAAATGTCTCCCAACAACATCAGCTTAAGTCTAGTATGTGGCTGTTGCTTTGGCTGTGTAGGATGCAATTTCATTTGTGGCTCTCTGGCCCCTGGCTCCTCGGCGGGTCTTCCGCCTCTTGAGAATGACGACTTTCCTTCCTTCTTCTTTTTGCGGATGTTGCAGATTTTCCGCATTTCAATCTCATCCGCACGCTGATCCATGCGCCTCTCTCGCTTTTCCCACTCTGCACAAACCTCATTCATACCATCGCATTCCTGCTCCTCCGGGACGATGTTGCCACTAGCCAACATTATTCGCCTTGCATTATCCTTTGCCAATGCTCCACCGCGGAGATCAGCGACATCCTCCAGAGTGATGGGCAAGTGGGTTAACAATGGCCCGAAAGCCGAGTTCAAAGTGTATTGGTATAGGACGGTAAAGATCATGACAACGATCATGATAATTGCTCGAGGAAAGCAAACACACAATCTTCAGTATCCCGGGGAAGGAAGAATAGACCAATCAAACCAGCCTCAATAACATATATTCCTGTAAACCACCGGTCGACCGCACTGGGGAAGAGCAAACCCCCTGTATCGAAGATAATGTTGTTGACGTAAAGAATGTTGTAACGATATACTGTCCAGGAAAGACTGAACGTGGAGACATTGGCGGTGAGAACCCATGGGGAGATGGCCGAGTGAACAACCCCAACGCGCCCCAAATTCAGATGTACCAGGAAGATAGTGCCCCATTTCGCCTGCTGGAGCCGCGCAGCCGGGGTAAACTCCTGACGAGCTGTAGTTAGCCATTGGACTAGGAATGAATTGTAAGAGTAATGACACAGTTTGTAGAATTACTCCACCGCTAACAGTGAATGCTTGTAGTAGCAGGTTCAGAGAAGAAGAGGTTGGACGCCTTTGGTAGGTTCTGGGCCAAAATTGATGGCGCAGGTGTAGTGTTATCCGTTAATTGCTGGAGAACCCCAGTAATACTGGATGAGAAATTGACGAGAAAAATCTGAATAAACAGAAAAGCAAAATACATAACTGAACAGCCCTCGTGATGGCCATACCTGTGTGATTGCTCTGAAGTTTCGCGAATGCAGGAAGGATAATGGGCAACAATGCCACCAAGATTGCCTAACCCATTGGAGGTAAAACGTTTCCTCACCCGTAGTTCCACCATTTGCCGCCCTTCCGCCCCTCATCTCGTCAATGGTTCAAAGATCTGGTTGGTCATCTATCTACTGTCATGCCACTTGACCGATTGTCATTGGCGGCCCTATCGATCAGTGCCTCATCATCGTGCAATGATCATCACAAAATCGTCGCTGTTTCAAGTGTTGCTGCTGTTCAAAGCTTGTAGAGTCAGTTTGTGGTGGGGCTCAAGTTCCGTGACAGCTGGAACACTAGGCTGAATACGGAGGATCTGGTCGCTATCCCTAAAGTTCCTGGTCGTCCTTGCATTTTTCGGGCAAGGAATGACTTGTGTGCATGCATCTTGGCACGTGGAAAGCCGGGTAAACAGTAATGTATCTGTTTTCCCATTTAAAGCACACGTAGAGTACTCAACGAGCCACCCCTCTCCTATCTATACAAAAACACCTATATACACCCCCAACTAGCAACGCAACTAAATAACTCTTTTCTCCACTATCGCAAACCAAACTTCTACCATCACCTAGTATTAATAGTACAAATACGTTCGAAACAATGCAGGGCCTCTACGATGAATTGTGGGGAAAACAATTAGCTGTCATCGGCAAGCGCACATTTTCCATTCCCCAACCACAACACGGCTTCCGTCTAGGATATAAGGTTAACCTTAAGGAGGTAGACAAGGTATTTCCAGATCCGGAATTCGCAAATGGAAAGGAGGAGAAAGTGTTCAAGGTTCTTGAGGTTGAGTCAGAGCTTCCATGTGGAACAGATCGACTTCTTGTACGTCGAGAGTTTGAGAGAATCGAACATGAACTATTGATGGTGGAGTCAAAAAAATGGTCGGACATCAACACTAAGACTGGCAAACCGGCGTGGCACTTGAATCTGGATTACCAACTGGCCCGTCAACCTGGTTCAGGTACGTAGTATTTGCCTTAGTCCTTTTCTGACCCCAGCTCTAACAAAGGGAAAGGAAAATCTTTTTTTCTTTCTTACCTCCTGGTACGCAGGCTTCTGGCTGGTCAATCAACTGTCTTTCGCTCCAATGATGGCCAGTGCTTTTTGTTTGATAGCGTTTCCCATGGGAGCCTGACCGATACCAATTACCTATTCTACCTCACTGAGGATCAAAAGAAAACGCTTTGGATCCTGACCGACTAGGCGCTTACAGATGCGGGGTGGAATTGGAGCCACAGTTGGTTTGTAGTACTGGCAGCCTTACCAGTGAAGATGAAAGCTTCGCGTCAGTGGGAGAAGGATCGGAATGTTACAGCACGCTACATGACCAACTGGGGGTGGGATGAGATTGTAGCTGCTTTCTGGTAATAGTGCTTTCTCAAGCTACAAAAGATACCTGCTGACCACACTATCTTGTAATAGTATAGCAAATGGCAAACCCCCTACTCCACGCCAAATTGCAATGCTCTTCACAATCTTCAATTCATTGGGCCCGACCGCCAGGACCTGCTTCCAGTCAATCTCGGTGATGGATATCGACGCCTATAACCGTACAATCAATAAGTACGTTGGCGAAGTCGATCACGAAATAATTACCTTCCTTACACAGGGTGGGTTCCAAATGGTAGAGAATGGCGTACATCAGCAAGCTTCCCATAAGATAGCTATTTTGCATCCTACCCATAATAGGAGGTCGTGTAACAATAGAATTGTTACCAGATGGATCGCCTCCAAGGTCTTCGAGAAGGCACAGATGAACTCACAATTGAAGCGTTTTGAGCTCTACAAACAGCTCGCCCACCAAAGACTACTCCGCACCTCGGCTAGCTGGATTTTCGACGGATATGCACACAACTGGTTCCAATTTGGTGGATCGTTTGAGACTGATCAACTTCCGATAGAAGAAAACAACCCTCCGCCCCTCAAATTCACGATATATCGGTCCGAATCCCTCAACTGTTTTACGGATGCCAAAAACTTGGCAACACTGGTTCGAGTGGAGGGCAGCCTGGGTATTGAGCGAGATGTAATCGGAAAATATTACTTCCCGTATGCCACGAACTTTGAATTGGTTGATGGACTTGTGTTTAGTGGTTTGGATACCTTGATTCTATTTCAAATCACCATCACCAAGAGTCACGATATCAAATTACATGGGGTTAAGAGACTTTGTGAATCACTACCGGCTACTATCAAGAACATATACCTTGTTTTCGTTATCCCGGAAGACTGCACAAGCAAATACTCACTCGCACAAAGTGTTCCAGAAGCCGGAGATGTTAAACCCTGGGCAGCTGACCTGACCATCAACCAGCTCAGACTTGTTCTCACAGACGAGGTAATGCGGTCGATGGTGACTTGGGGGCCTTCCCAGGTACCGGAGGAGGATGGGAGTGGGGATGAAAGCGGTAGTGGAGGCTATGATGAGGATGAGGATGATACAGCGATGGGTGGCACACAATAAGCTGTGAGACAATGGTGTGGAGGGTACTGGGGGATTCGTTTTTATCGTGCATTTTTTGTAAGAGGGGCAATAGGCTTAACTTTGTGTTTAGGTTGTGATTTCTGTTCAAGGTTGATGCAGAATTTGTATTTTGTCGTGTACCCTTTTGTAATCACCCCTTTCCCATTTTCACTATTCCTATTGCCGTTTCCCTTTTCCTTTTCGCTTCTTTTTTCTTTCCAAGACGGCAACCAAGGGTGGGGATATATTGTCTTGTAAACAGCCCAGCATAAAATTCACCAATGAACATATCGTTTGTTCACAGCCAAATTCAACCTACTATCATTGCAGTGTCATATGCCGTGCAATTTTGTGTCTATCACATACCAAGATTATTTCCTCCCCCTACCAGTTTGATCTGTTTGACTTTTTTCTACCTCTTGAACTTTAGTCTTTGGCATATATAATTTTACTGATGTTGTTCGTACCCACTCTTACCTTCCTTGAACAATCGGCCATGTAGTCGATTGTACAATAATGCGGTTGGGTATCCTCTAGCTATTATTTCAGTGTCAGCCAAGGTCCAGGACGGGTGCCGTTAACCTCCAAGAAGCAGAGCTCACTGAACCATTTTAGAGCACATAATTGATCAAAAGATAGATGTAAAAAGGAGGAGAAAATGAAGCCAATTTGAATCGAGGGCTTCCTGTAAAAAATGAGAATTGCTACTGGTATCAAGGAGGGGGGGCTAGTTTAATTGCAAAAGCATTGGGACCGGACATGCTGTGGAGATGTAAAATTATGGGAAACCCTTCAAAGGAGATCTCGGAAAATTTGCAGTGAGGCAGGCAATAAGGATCCGGCAAGTTACCGTTGATTAAGTTACCCGACTGACCGGTATTGGCATCATAACTTGCCAAGTTGTAATAAAAAAGAAACAAAAAGAAATCAAAAACCCTAAGTGATGGTCATCGGAGTCATGCTCACCTACACGTTGTGCGAGTGTGAATGGGTGTACAGCACAAGTGCCAGTACCCCGCCTCCTTCAATGCCCTACGATAGGCTGATGCTTGTAAAATGTCCTAATGCGGTTTTGTGATGTAGTTGGTTCTACACCACAAAATCAACTGAAAATTGAACAAATTCCACCCCTAAACCCGAATGGGCAGGTAATGAGTCTGTCACCTACCAAGTGATCATTCATGACTGCATATACAGCCGTCAGATGTGGTCGTGGTAGCATCCTGTAGGCAGGTAAAGTACAACATGGAAGGGAGAGGGGAACATATGGGACACCTTGTTTAAAAAATCATTCACTAGCTAGCATACTGCAACCAAAAAAGCAGGCAAAACAGAAACTCTAAATACAATCATCATGTCACCCCCTTGACACTTCGCACGATCATTTTATGATAATTATCCACCCCTGAGTTTCCCACTTTTTGTGCTGAGAATTCTGATGTGAGGGGCAGCATCGGGGTTGGTCCGATTTGTCACTTTGCTGAACCGGGTCCTATATCGCCAACACCAGGCTTTGGAAAAGAAGAGAGTTTCGGGGCACTCGCGATTTCAGAGAGGGTCTACAATAGTAGGTAAAATGAAAGATTCATTGAGCAAAACGAAGGTATAACTTTATCCAGTACAACTCGGTGCGACTGTGCAATACTAGTCCGCTACGATAGAAGGGATGGTGCCAGCATTGAATTTAGTGGAGCAACTGTCAGCACGTGCCAGAGCTCATCCACCATGAGCGGCCGCTGCGCATTACTAATCCACATTAGTACTGCTATACCAGGTCTCGACTTATCCCCACCCTGCTCCTTTATCCGTCTTTTCGTTGTACCATAAGCATCCCTCAAACACGACCCCTCTGTTATTTTGCTAAGCTTTTCCTGTCTCAGATGGATTCCCGATTCTTGAAGGATTGCTTCCGTGTTTAGGGAAACTTGTAGTAGCTTAGGCATATCTATTAGAGAAAAATGTGCCGTGGAAATTCCGGTACCATTGCCCTATGTATGATCCGTTTCCAACATATTTTCGGGAACCCCCTCCAGCATGTTCAAAATAATATTATGATAAATACTTTGTGGGGTATAAGCGCTGCACTTAGGGAAAACTCAAAACAAATTAAATAGAGAAGAACGCAGCTATTAGAACTCATACAGACAAGGTATCCATGTATTCGCGCTCTCCCGAACTGGTCATGTTGGTTATGCATGGTGGTCCCATCTGATTGTAGAGAAGAAAGGATGAGCTGCCGGAGAGAACAGGGAAGCCACCATCTGGCTCGTGTGGGAAGGCTCTACAGGTGGTGAGGGAGAGGAGCTGATTGTAGGCAGGTGTCGCCGAGGCCCTTAGACGATACTCTGTTTATTCCTCGAGTGGAGTGCTGGATATCTATTGCGGAAACCGACACTACAAGCCGGGTGCCCTGGTTGTGAAGAATAAGGGTTAGCCGAGTAAACCCTACAATCTGATCATTGCTACAAGCAGAATCCTCCTGATAGGGACGTCGCTTTTCCGCCGCCCGACAATTGAACAACTCTGGCAGCACCTAAATCAGAATGGGGGCATCATTTCGATCTGTGGAATGGACACGACGATGGACTTTGGGGCCATTGCCTACGCCCGCTTCACCATCCTAGATGACTGCATCAAGGGCATTAGTGAAGCTTTTCAACCCCCCCCCCCCCGCCGACCAAGAATGCCAGTGGCTTCGCCAACGCCCTATGCAAATAAAACCCAGCGCTGTAATTACCCTGTGCACGAACCAAGAGCTATGCCCTTGTTCCCCTCTGGCCCCGCAGATGGCATCAGCCGCATAGACTACTGCCACCTCCCCCAGCACTATGAGCACCGCGGCTATCTGCGGAGGCTCATGGATGAGTCATCCCCCCCCAAAAAAGCATGAAGATCTAGAGTACTCATATGTTACCTTCCGTCTCGGTATCGACCACCCCGCCGACACGAAGAACAAGATTAATCCCACAATCGACGACTTTGGCATAACCCCCTCTGACGGCGAACCCAACACACCAATTCAGAGCCCATACACAATGTAACAACTCTGCAATTACAGTTTGGCCCTCCTGTGCGTTGTGCTACCACACATGAAACACGGCTCGCACATTATACTCGACTTATACACTCCGACGGGCTCCATCGAACTCCGGGAGCTTCTCAAGAGCCTCAGGAGACCGGAGTACTGAGACGCGAGGAATAGAGGGTGGGGTAATCTCTGGGCGCTTGGAGCGGAAGCTTGCATAAGCCGGAACATAGAGTTGTGTGGGAGCAGCAGGAAGACTATGTCAAAGTTAGTCACCATCAGGGACCCCGTGAGGGCTATTGTCAAGGATAAGATGACTACCTTTCTGGGGGCGAAGAAGGTGGCAAGGCTTTTGAGGAAGCGATACGCTAGGGAGAGGAATCTCGAAATGGTTAGGATGCACATGGAGAAAGGGGTAGGAGGGTGCAATCGCAGTTTTGCGCTTGCAATGTAACCATATTTTCATATCCGGAGCGTAGGCGGCTAGTGGGTGTGGTGTATATATGGGCTTCTCAATCTTTGTAAATTAGCCCCAAAAAGTGTTAACTGCAGCAGCTATTGGTGGTATTATTCGAAAAAGTCAAGTGATTATTGTTGAAAGGATACCACCAACCCTACCACTCCTGGATCCAATAACCGCTTCCATCACTTGCCCAACATTTGTGACAACGGGGGACATATACTGGTGAGTTGGCACTCCAGAGCCGTGTGTAGCAAATGCTGTCGACTGTGGGGCCGGCTGGAGATGGTAGCTTTGTCAATCAACCGCTAAGGGTTGGAATATTGTTGTTGGGTTCTGTCCTTCAGGGTACTCTATAATAATATTATTATTACATTTTGCGGGTTTTCCATAATATTATATTTATGTGTTCGGCTGATACAAGCCTGCTGTTGCCTACCCAGCCGGAGCAAGTGCAGTATCTTCGCGATTTGTGGTTTAGAATAGAGGTGTTTGTCAAGTGATGTTTTGTGATTTTAAGGTATATAGTTATCAACGTAAGGATGGGTGACACTGGTAATAGATACTGCACCTTCCTATAGTATATCCAAACTCATTGCTGAATGAACCTGATGAGTGAAAGACTATCTGTCAGCTTCTGAATGGTTTCCTCAGCCTCAAATATTATTCTAGGCAGTAGGAATGGTCGACTGTAATTTTTGTCAACATGCTCCAGGACCTCACATACCAGGGTGTGGATCTTGTTCATATTTTCTATTAGGCACTAACTTACAGTATTGCCTTGTGGCTCTGGAAGAATGTGCTGTCTCTGGGAGGTGCAAAGTAGAGAGTAGTACAGGAAGGGGAGGTGTGCAGCTTGGCCCCCATGGATAGTGGCTAAGTTGGGTTTAATGGGTGAGAAGTCATTGTTTTTCATTTCCAATATGGTGTAGAACCAACTACACCACGAAAACTCGCATAATATTATGCCACATGACAATACCATTTGTTTGAGGTCGCTTGTGCAAATCTTCTGTCCCTTGTCCCAGGAAACTTCACCCCCCCACCCTGAACCCTGTTGCCATATGTCATATCCAGCCGAACGCTGGTGATATTCCCTACTGCTCTTGAACTGTGCTGTACGGTAAACTCACGATAAGTCCGCCATCGCCGATCTCAGACAAAATACCCTGAGAAGGAACAGTGCCTTCCAGACAAGTTATAGCTTAGACGAGCTGAATTTGGTAGATATTAACGAGTATTCGCAATTCTTTTAACCTGCGCGGCTAGGCCTGTCACGGTGGCTGAGTGTCGTAATTCCTATCGTGCACGCCACCTTGCGGCGCGCCAAGCCCCCAATCCCTGCAAGTGGATTTATTGAGAGTTTACCGTTTCTCGTAAGCGTGACCTTGTAACGGTATGCAGTGTAATCAGTGATAGATGAGAATGCTAAAGGGAGGTAATATTGATCCTGTTATGAGAGGTGGACACAACTATCATACTCAAGTTCTAATATCTCTAGTGAGAAGAAAAAGAAAGTCATGCCTATACTACCCGGCAGTGTGTGCCAAGCCCTAGACCCAAAAAGAAATCAAAAGAGCCAGAAACACTATCATACAACGACTAGTGTTCAAATCATATGTCAGCCCACATCGAGTCTTACCTCTGCGCCCACACCACACCTGATTCTTTACACTCTGGCCCTCTCTCTCTGCCAATCATTTTTCATCTCTACTCGCGCATACACCACGCCACGTTCCTGTGATACTCCCGAGAACAAAAGTCCTACCGAAGATTAGATGATTCTCAAGGGAAGAGGTTTCTTGGGTCTGGGCTGGGATAGTCCTTGGGCTTCCCATGGTTGATACTTCTGCTATGAATTTTCTCGCCTTACACTAATAAACTTGGTGCAGCAAACCCGTCTCTTTCTACTCTGAATATGCCCTGACTAACAGCCAATACAAGGACCTTGTCGACAACCTTCTTGCTTCCGGACAAGAAGCAAAAATCCTCTCTTCAAATAAGAAGCGACGTGATCAAAGCCTCTCCTAGGTGTAGCGTGAGCAATTTTTCCAAGTTGCGCACCAACCAACGTTTTGGCTACTTTGATAGAACCAGATATATTGCGGTCTTGGATTCGATCGATGCGAATGCACTACTCTTCCTCCGACCCTGCCGATTGGGAAAATCACTTACTCTAAGCATGCTCGAGCACTTTCATGGTATACAACACAGAGGCCAATTTGATGAACTCTTCAAGGTTTGCTAGTCTTATTCAATTGCCATTTACTTGCTGTATTGGTGGCTCACTTTGTGGGATATAGGGTCTTGATGTCGATCAGGATGTGAAGGAGAAAAATGTCACCCCAGGCGAATACCTGATCCTGAACTTCAATTTCGCGGAAGTGAAGTGCGGGCAAGATTTGAATGAGGCAGCTGAGGGATTAGAGACCAAGATCGTGTGGAGTATCACGCAATTCTATAGCGCTTACTACGATCACCTGGAGGGCCCGCTGGGCCAGCCAATATCAGGAAGTGTCAACCCAGGAGATGCGATCGACAGCTTGAGAAATCTAGTTCAGATTGTAGACCACAATGTCCGAGCTGTGAAACGTAGAGGAGACAAAAAGCATCCACTCCACAATGTTAAAGGGGTAAGTCATAAATCAAGACTATTCCCGCAGTGTTAGTGTATTGCTAACGATTACAAGATTTACCTACTAGCCGATGAATACGACACCTTCACCAACAAGTATATGGATCCCCACAATCTGCAAGCCTGGGCAGGATCTAATGCATCGTCACTGGTCAAAGATTTCTGGGCCGCTGTGAAAGGTATGGTGGGCTTACCTTATGGTATCCAAAAATGCTTCATCACCAGCATCTCTCCCTTATCCTTGGCCAACAATACCAGTGGGTTCAACATTGCTTTGAATATGTCACTCGACAATGACATGGCTGGCCTTTGTGGCCTGAGCCGCGCTGATGTTAAAGGAGCATTGGAGACAATTTTCAAATCCAAAGCTGAGGTTGAGGGGCATCTTAACAAGTTAACGAGATATGCCAATAGGTATCACTTCAGTCATTATCGGAAGTCTGAACCTGTATTCAACACCGATACAAGCTTGGAATATCTTCAGGTGGGTATCAGAAACATTCCACTTGAATCTTCTACCTGCTACCAGTTCCCTCCAAGCTAACCGATTGTAACAGGCGGTATTATTGGGCAAGGATTTCAATATAGCAAACCCTCCGAACTCTGAGATGTCGCAAAGGTTCCTAAATATTGCTGCATCTACGCCCGGGGCAGTTGCTTACGTTCAAAGTGCCCTCACACCACCACCTGATGGTGCAACAAAGTATCATCTGATATCTTATTCGGAATTGGTTGACAGATTCACTCTTGCACATCTCCAGAGTAGGGCTCTTGGAGATATTGAAGAAACTGCTTTCTGTACCTTACTCCTATACTTTGGAGCGTTTACGTTCGACAAGGAAAATCCATCCAAATTCCTCACTATTCCAAACCACATAGTAGCGAAACGTTTTGGTGCCAGTATTCTCCGCCGCTTTGCCCTGCTGGGTTCTATGCGAAACGCGGTCAAGTTTCTGGCATTGGATGGCAACATCATTGCCCCACTAAAGGGCTACCGAGAATTGATGGTGGCGCGTGATATTAAACATGGCGGATACTTAATGACTGAGTGTGATCATCGGGATAGCCTCCATACAGCTATCCTTGAGAACCCAGGGCTTGATCCACAGGTAGAGTACCAGGTTACAAAGGTCAGTAGAACACACCTTTCTCACTCTGCCCTGCCTCTTAATTTCTAATCAAGTATCACGACGTGCAGCCTGGCCGAGGCGCCGGTCTAGTCGATCTCGTCATAACATCCCCGGACAACTGTATAGTTACCGAATGGAAGACAATTTAAATTTAGTTTCTTGGTCTTGGAGACTCTCTCACCTGGGATGGAAAGGCCGAGGCCCTGAGTAAGCTTGGAGTTAAGAGAATTTTGAAGCTCAAATTTCACCAGCGGGAGAAATACAAAAAGGGAACTATCCAGTCTTGGATAGACACCGAGGTTAAAGCTCAATTGAGGAACTATGTCCTCAGCCCTGAGGTTGGCGAGCTGGCTCAGGATCGTAGGTTACATGGAAACCTTATCCTTGTTGTTGGGTCTCGCAAAATTTTAGTCTGAGAAATGGACAGGAAGGGTGACTGGATTGGCCAGCCTGTTTTGGCAGAGTAGATCATGTGATATAAAGTTATACCTTCGTTTCCCTCAACGAATATTTCATTTCAACTACTTCAGTAAACTCTCTTGTGAATCCCGAGTACCAGCGAACAGGAAAAATGGAAGTTTGTATTTGAATAACACCGCATCTGAGGTGCTCCTTTGCCGTTGTTGGTATAGTATTACTATGTACTTGGAGGTGAGGGAAGGTGATTACGGGGCACTGCCGGTAAAAAAAAAGCGCAACCAGGAATTACACCCGCCCCCCGTGCCAGAATCATTAGTGTAAAAAGTGTGTAGCTCGGGAGTGGATAATAACAGCCAGATTATAGTGCGGAGGGTCAGGAGTGGTAATTGCGTTAGAGTTTCATTTTTGCCGTATTTCTAAACTGCAGTATGCTAGTTAGTCATTTGTTTCGAGCAATATACACAATATGTTCTACTTTATCTATCTACTGGATACTGCTGTGGCAACACAAGATTGCTGTATACACCGCCATGTATGATCACACAGGTGAAGAAGCCAACCAATGACTGCCTCATCAACTGCCTATTCGGGTTTAGAGGTGGAATTTGATCAATTTTTTGATGATTTTATGGTGTAGAACCAACTACACCACGAAACCCATTACATAAAATGCGATTAGTTTCATTCCACATCCGGTCAGAAAGTACTTTTCTTGAACCAGGTCCCCAAATGCCCCAGGTCTTCAATGAAATATATTATCCTAAGACCACCAAATTGGGCAGATAGCAGAAGCTATTAACAGTTGGGTAGTATACATATACTAACCGGGAGAGAGACTGGGGGTTTTGTGCTAACCCAAGCAGGGATTCCTGGGCAGGTTGCTAGTGAAGGTTTCCGGGTGCTTGATTCTCGCTGCAGGTGTTTCCTCCTTGACTGTTCTTCACCGGACCCTCCAACCCCGTGTCCAACCAAACGCTTCTTTCTCCTCCTTTGGATAGAAATCCCCTGCCCTTCCATTACAGTAACCCTGTGCCCCTAACTTCTAACGCAAGTCTTGAGTTATGGCTAACCAAGACAGGCTGTCTAACATGCCCCCTCCCGATCGTTCCACATGGCATAATATCAACATCTACGCTTCCGACAATCCTTAGGCTGTACTGGGAGGCCTCTGGACCGCAGGTGGTATTACAAACGCCAATCTCTATTCCATGGTGGAGATTGTCTGTTTGTTTAGCGATACTTTCGATCTACGCAATGAAAGTGAACAATTAGTGGAGAGGGATGAACAACAGCTTCAACCGGGCAAGTACTATATTGCAACTAATGGTACCTGAGTTCTTTGCTTTCATCATTGGCCGCTGCTCATTTGCGATAGGTTGCATCACTGACACCGACGAAGTTCCGCTAACCCGGACGATCTCACTGGGTTCCGGAGCCCATGTTGCATCATTCCGTGATGCTGTGCGTGAGCGGGACATGCGATGCGTCATAACCCGTAGGCCAATAATGATGGCTCACCTGGGCAAGTGGAGCCACTTCCAGGCGGCCCATATTTTCCCCATAGGATACGAGCAGCACTGGACTGCTCATGGCTATGGCCGTTGGATCACCGTTCCCCCTACCAAAAGATCCTATGGATCCATTAACTCTGCGCAGAATGGAATGCTGCTCGCGACAGAAATCCACAATTGTTTTGATACCCATGATCTGGCGATTAATCCTGATGTATGAATCACTATATCTTCAGGTCTTCGGGGCTAATTAGTGTGCAGGATAATTACAAGATCGTCTGTTTCTCCCCCGATACCTAGTACTATAATATCCCCCTGCATCTTGATCAGATCTTCATCGATAATCCTCTTCGGCCGGTTGATCAGCTTCTGCGTTGGCACTTTCGCCAGGCAGTTCTGGCTAATATGAAGGTGGCTTGACAGTGTTGATTCTCGACTGATATCCCGTCACGGTCGGAGAAGATGGCGAAAGTTGCTTCCTATAGTCAGGCCCTTATTATAACCTGTCACAAGACGCTGTCCTTAGTGAAGTCATTGCCTTCCTAAGAAGAGCTTTATGTAAACTTCGCCCGTGTGCCAGACCACACCCCACCTAACTGAGCTCAGTGCTGCTTGCCAATGCCGATGCGGTAGGATCGATAAAAGGTATCGAGCGAGGGGGAAAGCAAAAAAAGAAACAATGAGCCAATTATCGCCGCTTCCTATGTAGACGTTTGTCCACAGCACCCATGACAACTTTCAGGATGCCATCAGCCGTAAGCCATTCCCCTCATTCGTCTTTCTCCAGCTGATAGTATCAACCATGCTGCGAACGTTCTGCTCCACGAGCGCATTGTCAAGCTCATCCAAGCTCTCAGTAGCCGCTTCGTCACTCCCCACCTCAAAAAATTGAACTCCGACTTGTCTGTCATTTGCAACCATAGCGTTTAGATCCCTCCCACACTTGATAATGTTCTTCTTAAGCTTGCCCGGATCTGTAGGTTCTTCGTCGGTGATAGCGACGACGTTAAGCGGCTTGATCTTGTTCCTCTTGTATCGCATCAAGCATTCGACCGCAATGAAGCCAGGCTTCCGTCCGGTAGGTGTGATTCCTTGCGAGGTCACGGAGGCAAAGATGCCCTGCAATTGCTCAGCATTGCGCACATTTCTGTGAGACCTGTCGTGGTTTAAAAAGTAGATGTCCACGCCGTCTGAGTCTCGTGTCGTGCGGATCGGCACAATGGCGGCTAACGCCGACCCAGTTTGACGCCAGTTGGAACCAGCCATAGAACCGCCGTCGTCTCTGAGGAAGGCTGTATCGAATTTCTTGAGCCCCGCGGATTGCGCGGCGGTCGGTGAGGTATCGGAGAAAGTCCTACGCCTGATAGCGGGTTCTGGGGTTGTCAGTGTGGATTCGTCGTAGGTTAGCGGTGGAGCAATGGTGCCCGAATCGTTTAAGGGTAGGGGTTTTCGTGGGGGAGCAGATAATCTAGCAGATGGGAACGGTACGCTGAAGTCTTCGAATGGGTTAAACTTCTCATCATCTGTGAAATTCCTAGTAGAGGACGGTTGTCCTTGCTAGCTGCGACGATGCAAATTTTCCCCTCAAGTAGCCCATGTGAGAGGATATGATGTTGGTGGTGGTATGGTTTGTGATCATAAGGGGTGTCGGGGGTTTTTGTGATGCAACCGGTGTGCTGGGTACAGTACAGTACAGTGCCGTATTCCAAGTTTTATGCTAAGGTGGCTGTGCGACAAAAGCCAAATCGCCTAGGGGGTGGGGCAACCAGCCTCCAGCAGAACAACGCCAGCGCCTGCGGTACTTGAGCGAGGCTCGATTTTTTAAAAAAACAAATTTGCCCCCTATTATCAAAAATTACCCATATGATACCGGTATTAGGCGCATGCCTCATATTGGCCCTGCCCGGCCGTCGCTGTAAAAGCAAGTCAGTCCGGACGATCCAAGACTGGACGGACCGGCCGCTTGGGTTCACTGATCAGACAAGGGGGGCGGGGCCAAACTCATGTATTACCGTTTCATTCCTCCATCAATTGGCACTCAGTGTGAGCAAATGCCTTGTTCCCTTGACATCTCGCCTGCCTCCCCATATTTACAAAAACATGACTTGGATTGGTGGCTACATCCTTGCAATTATGTATTTGAGTTTATTAGTTGAGCTATGTCTCTCGGTCGTGGATCTTTGTTGGTGTATGGAGTTCTCGTTGAGCGCCGGAGCATAATCCGTCACTCGACTTGGAGTGCTGATCCGTGGATACCCTATTTAGCATTTTCCTCCGATGCTATAGTGATAAGAATATGATGTACTTTTGATCTAGGATTCGCGTGACTGCAGAGAGAAAAGTCTAACGAAAGAGGGGTCTGTGAGCAAAGATCGGGAAGACGTTGCAATCATTCAGCAATAATCTCAACTCTTTGAATACGACCAATATCACCAACTTTACTGCTACCGATGACCGATCGGATTTCCTAGCCTGGCTATCCCCACTAGCTCCCAGGTTACCGCATCAAAATAGTAAACGTACCTATCCGGGGGATCTTTGGCGATTCTTAGACAGCCCGGCAGGGGCGGTTGGCGAGCGCACTTGCATCGCGTTTTCTAGGGCCTTGGATCTTATTGGCCTCTCTTGCATGTAGGAATATGGGCGCATACCGACCTCGTCGTTTTCGGTAATGTTTAGCAATTGCGAGTGTGCGGAAAGTCGTGAAGGCATAGCCGATATGGTGCCAGTGGTTTGCCAGAGACAACCTTTGGTGCACCAGCCAGACCCAGTTGATTGGTTTAGCGTAACATAACAGTGATAAAAGCGTGTGCTGCCACCCATTCGTCCTGGCATACTTCAGAAACTCTGGGTGGATAATCTGTTTCTGTTCCTCCACAGGGAAGAATGTCTGTTACCCTACTCTGTGCTCCGGATAAGTGGGAGGAAAAAAAACAGGGGGGTTAAATAGCGAGAGAGAAAGGAATCTGGCTGTAAGCTTTAGAAATTTTATGTCGTATATATGGCTGCGGTATTCGAGTATCCCGGTGCGGTATATTGGGCTTGTAGGGTGACGGAAGTACCATGCATCCTCTTCTTTGGATGAGATACTTGTACCTCCTACGTGAGATCAGGTTCGTACAACGCCGTAGCATGCGTTGACAATAAGGTTGGCCTTCAGCCCGCGGCGCCCCACCCACCCAACATTGTGCGCTGCGCACCAACTCGCAAGGCGAAGTAGCGGCGTGACTAATAAAGAACCGACATATGATAATTCGATTTATCCGGTGCAAGTTCAATTAGACTACCGGTAACTCGGCCACAAGGGAACATCCCACCAAAACGAAAAGAAATGAATGAAAAGAAAAAGAAAGAAAGGAAAAATTACCGGTAACACTACTATGCCAAGGTCACTTGGGCACTCTCTTCCAGAGAGTCCCCGACAGCTCAATGAAAGATTCGGCTCAACGATACTTTCAATTTGTATGTGAATCTAAGAACTTCAAATCGCTACCAAACATTTTCTGATGCTTCAAATGTCATTCTGACTTACTCGCACATTATTTTAAGTCTCTGCAAACAAGTCTCCCCCCTTTTCTCTCTTTTACAACTTTCATTTTCTTGTGGTGGGACTGGTTTGGGTTTTGGTGGGAAGTGCCGTCGGGCGGAATCTTTCAATGAGCTGTCGGGCACCTCTGGGAGGGGTCCCCGAAGTTGTCAAAGTAACGGTGGGTTGTGGTTCTGGCATACAAGTACCAGTATCATACACCCGGGAATTAAAAAGAGGTGTCCGGGGTTGTGGCTCTGTCACAACCTTGGCACGGTTAGATCGAACCAGAAAAAAAAGAGGGACGGAAACCCGGTTGCTCGTGGCTTGTAAGCATTTCAATCAATCGACCGTTCGTTCGACTTATTGCCAAAACAATCTCCATACCCTGCATCCCCCCCTGAACCGCATGCATAGGAATTGCCTTGACGATAGGATCACTGACTCTATTGGCTGGGTTTCACTCAGGGGCTGACGGAAGTTAGGGTGTCGGGGCCGTTCTCGGTCTCGTTTTTTTCTATTTTCTTCTGAAGGCGGCCTGCCCAAGAAATGCTTCTAACACTGAGGATCTGGGGATATAATGCTTGAATCATGATATGTGTCGCTATTATCCGTTGAGGTAGAAGGTGACTTCTAACTTACCATCCCCCCACCAACACGAACGAAGGGATATAAAAACCCTTCCTTGCCTCAGAGCTTTCTCAATTACTCCTCCGCTTGTTTCCCTAAGTTTATCTGTTCAGAAACTGTGCATTGGAACCATTATCGGAGCCCCCAGAGCCTGTTTTCCATCATGATCGCCGTACACAGCCTCAAATTCTACTGCTGCAACTGTTCCCAGAAAGCGGGGCCTCGAACCTTACCCGAACCGACACCAGAACCTCTCATCACTAGCCAGCCAGTACCGGAACCGCCAATGAATCCTCGTGCCCACCCGATCCCTCCTATGCCGGGGATGTCGGCAAATACACGATCAACAAGATAGTCGTGAAGGACTTGTAGCAGATGTGCTTGTCTCATAGAAGGTAGGATATACTACAGTTAGAAATTGACCACCCGATGCTAACGGTCCAGCGCACCGCCTCAGAGGATAGCGAGATGGGGTGGGGTGGGCGAAGTGGGTGCTGAGTCCTTTTAGCTTGTTTTTGGGAGCTGTCATGTCAAAATTTCCTATACAGCTCATCTAGTGGTATGGTTTATGGCTTTATACAATTTAGCTTTGGCACTTGGTTTCATGACTTCTACCACTCTTAGGGAGCGAGCCCAGTTTCCCTTTAGGGGTGAATCAACCTATCCCTAACGATTTATCACACATGCCCTACACAGAATTAAAAATTAAGACTATTTACACCATTAATTCTACATACTAGGGGGGCCTTCTAAAGGATTTATTTTGTTCACAAAACTCGGTGTGGAGTGCTGTTTTCTTCAGTTATTTCCAAGTCGTTTTTTTTGCCTGGCGTCGAGATACATACATATACATCCACTCGTCCTGTCCGAGCGGCTCTTGAGGAAAGAGGGCGGCTTGGCATTGTCTCGCGCAGAGAAATCTTTATTGGGTTGCGCACTGTTTCCTTTGGTCCCCCTTAGCCGAGAAGCACTCATACTCGAGTATGAAGATCTTAGTGATAATACCTAACAACTTTTCCTTCTCCCTTGGGCGGGTCTGTACAAGTACCCGTCGACCGGTAGAAGGTGCCTCTTCCCCGAACACTTCTCAGAAGACAACAAATAGTCCTGCAATAGCCATCTAAAGTGGAATATAAAGCAAAAATCTAGGATATTCATTGAAGCAGAATTGGCAAAAAGCTATGTGGTTTTGGTGCTGTTAGAAGGGACAACGAGAAGGGAGAAGTTTTTGTTATGAGGATAATTGACCCAGCGTGATTTTGAAATCGTGCACACGATAACCATCGACCCCAGAAAATTTACCGAACGAGCAGGTTGCTGAATCCCCGGAGTGTGCTACGGTAGGGACCATTCCGCTTCAGTTACCCTAGCGACCCTTTCACCGAACCCGCTACCGTGGATCCGCCGTGGGTTATGGCTCTGTCGCAACCCTGGCACGGTTACCGTACTGTACAAGTACAGTGCATGTGCGATAAAATGGAAATATTTGATGTGGTTCCCTTTTAGGAAAGTGGGCGGTTTGGCATTGTTGCACACACTGAGAAGTCTGTATTGGGTTGCGCCCAACCTCCGCGCCTGAGGAGACTCCAGTTAGAGAGGGCCTCAGCTATTTAGTGAACAAGATATTGTTCGTACACGGCACAGAGCAGCCAACGTCTCGAGGTTACCCAGTGTGGGCATAGACCGGACGCGGTGGCCCTAAACGGCCGGTGCTGACCACGGGTCGGCAGTCCGGCCACTCCGGCAGTGGTTTTGGGAAACTTGGGCTAGTCCGGCCGCCAAAGCCAGGCGGTGCTCAGGCAACCGTCGGTCGGTTTTGGGAGCGACCCAGGCCAAAGCCACAAGATACCCAGTCAAAGCTCACAGATGCCCAGGAAATAACCACAGATGCTCGTGTAGAGCCCAGGGATGTCTGGTAAAGCCCCCAGATATGCAGGTAAAACTTCCCGATCGACGAAATGGTCCCGGCGACCAAGCTGTCAAGGCGGTGGAATTTTTGAACTCACGGGGAAAAGAAGCCTTGCATACTGTGAAATTAGATCGGGTGCAGTCAATGCTTGAGGTATTGTAGAAATAGCATGCTACAAATAATTAGCCCTGTTCAATAATAAGCTCTTTTAGGCATGGTAGGGAAACACGAACTATCACTCGGAAGCCTCGGCCAGCCGTTGACCTAAGCCCGGCCCGGCCGTCTCTGTAAAATCGGGCCAGTCCGGGCATACCTAAGACCGGACAGGCTAGCCGCTTAGGTTTACTAACCAGACTAGGAGAGCGGGGTCAAGCTCATGTTTTACCGTTTCATTCCTTCATCAATTGGCACTCGGGGTGGGCAAATGCCTTGTTTTCTTCACATCTCACCTGTCTCTCCACATTTACAGAAGCTTGGCTTGGGTTGGTGGCTGCATCTTTGTGATAACGCACTCGAGTTTATTAGTCGAACTATGTCTTTCGGTAGCGGACCTTTGTCGGTGTATGGAGCCCCCGTCGGAGACAGGAGCATAATCCGTCACTCGACCGGGAAGGATGGTTAATGGATACCCTATTTTGCACTTTCCTCCGATGTTCCAATGATAACAATATGGGGTACTTTGATCCAGGATTTTCGTGACTGCAGAGAGAAAAGTCTAAGGAAAAGAAAAGTCTGTGGGGAAGCGAGGGACACGGATCAAGGGCAATTAC
>QLOI01002647.1:2240-24307 GCA_003313605.1 Tuber umbilicatum | reverse complement strand
CAATCTGTAGGCCTTAAAACAATCTGTAGGCCTTAAAACAATAGTAACCTATAACGGTTACAGTAAAAGTCATTTCCTGAATCTGGGTAGGGTCTCCATGCATATACCCAGGACGTAAAAGCTTCTGACTAAGTCCACCGGATTTGAGTAACATGGAGTGAACTCTTAGAGCGTCATCAGCAAATGCTGAGTGGTTGGATAAATTATCAAAGAGGAAAATAATCTGATAGCCGGAATAAACCCTCTTCAGGATTGGAAGAGCAACCTCCAAGACATGATCTACTAAGTCCTTTCCATCCCAGTAGCCTCCTGCCTTGCCATACTCCAAATATCGTATAGCATATAAAGTTAACTGTGAATCCAATCTCCCTTGCTCTGTAAGGATCTCAGTTGATAAGCGACACCATGGTAATAGGAAATCAGAAACCATGATGCCTTGACCTCTGCCCTTAGGATGGAGAAATTGTCGAGCAGGTCCTGTCCAAGCTTGCCTTCGCCCATCGTGGCTTGAAAAGGTTGACTTGTCATGGGTGACTAGAATGATTGGCTGCCGATTTGGCCCTCCTACCAGACAATCCTGTGGATATGCCTTATTTACTATAGCTCCATTATCATCAAATTCGATAATATATGGCCAAAGCTGCTCTAGCCTTTCAATAAAGGTTTTTCTATATTCAATCACATCCTTTTGTTCGTGTCCATCCACATAGACTCCCTTCTTCACATCACACCAGTTTAAACCCTGTTTGCATAACCAGTGACGTACCGTTGATGCTATAACAGCTTTCTGTTTTCATGTGCTCATTTCGTTGACATCATTATCATTTTCCACTCCCAGTTGCTGTAATGAGTCATCGATTCTTTCTTCAAGTTCTATATTCTAAAATTTTCTTCCCCTTAACCCTTTTTCAAGTACATTCAAAATCATTTAAATATGTATTTACCTGAATTCCTAATCTGCCATTACTACCTGTACTGAAATTCAAAAATGTAGGCTGCTTGATATGGTGGTTGAATACCCCCACTAACTTACTTGAAGTAAGTCCTGCCAATAAACCAAAATTAATATATTACCTTTTAGCTATATTGTGTGAAACAGAATCTTACCTTCTCCACTCTTTTCCATGTACTCACGTACTACAAGTAAAATATGTTCATCTTCAAAAATGGACTTCACTTGATTTCCATTGGCCCCAGTTTGCTGAGCCGGAATTGATCGATTTTCCCTCCAACCACGTTCCCATAGAATGATCATCCGGGCTGTGTGGTGACCACGGCCATAAGAGTTTGCCACCTGTAGTGCAAGTGCTCTCTGTCTGCCTTTAGTACACTTTTTTTGAATCAAAAAAAAGCTCTAAACAAGCCGACGTCGAAAGAGTAGATGGCTAGTAATCTCTTTACCATATTGCTTTACCTGCTCACTGCTTTTTGTTAGAAGAGATCTTAGCTCACTTATAGCTTTAGCTAATATCTGTTTTTCAATCTCCTTTGCAATTACAAATTCTCCAGGCCCCCCAGTAGGTAAATCCTCCAATCCAATTTGTCAAAATAGCCGTTCCTCCTCCCCATCCATCCTGCCTCCAACCGCATCAGTTGCTAAATTAATACCCAAATCAATTTGTCGTTGAAATAATGCCTTAATATTGTAGGAAGTACTAGCTGCAATGGAAAGTTCATGCTTATTCTTTCGATGATTGTATGTAGTTTTTCTTGATCCAAGACCATAAGGCTGATGTATATTGCCTCCTGCATTCTCATTCCACTCCAAGTCGTTTGATGTCTTTCTATTATCCATACTTCATGGTAAGTTATCTCGCTTCCAAGTTACTTCTTTATATTGTATAATATGTACTTACATTTTCTTGTGATACCTATTCAGATCTGGATCACTCCCCTCTGGCTCTGAGTTCTCCTCCGAGTCCTCTTGTTCCTCGAACGGATCAAACTCATAGTCAGATACATCACAATCAGTATCACCACCCTCGCTACCGCTGCTGTCCCCTTCGCTCATGCTTATGGCATGATTACCATTTACGGACCTTGAAATCGGTTACTGCTGTGCGATGGACTGTAACTGCTGACGTTTTTTCAATGAGACTGGTATTTCGAAGTGATTTTTGATTACTCCGAGTAGGGGGGTTGTCCGCAGGACTTAACTTCATCTTATAGCTCATATTTTGAATGTTTGCTTCATGTGTACTGCATCATAGACTATCACTCAATATTGGGTAGCTGCATAATGTGGCTTATTTGTGGGTAATCTGCTTCGGCTTCCTAACAAAATTCTCCATCTTGAACCCCATTTTTCTTACTAACGAACAGCATTAACCAGAATCGCCCAACATAGATTAATTCAGAGCTTCTTAATCCATAAGTCTATGTTTTAATTTTTACTCTGTGAGGTTGTGCTATGGTGCTGGGGTCATCGGGGGTTTCACTTTCCGTTGCCTTGTTGTGGTTGATTTCAAGCGCCCGGCACCATACGACTAGAACTGAGCAACAAATATCGGGTTAACGATCTTCCGACCTTCACAATTAGGTAGCAAAGCCCGACTTGTCATCACTGACACCATTCCAAGCGAAACAAATTGAGTGAACTCAATAAAATAGAAAAACAGAAGAAAACAAGCAAAAAGAACGTAAGTTATTTGGCAGCATCAACCGACACATCTCCCTGACCTCCGTACCCGTATCTTCGTCATAAATTGCCTCTTCATCGCAGAGTACAGTGCACCATTAACCCAAAAGATTAAGTACCTCCGTATAAAGGTCTAAACTCTGTACCGGGGCATACGATCCCCAACAAAGCCTACCGGTCAATAAATAAAGAATAGGGAGATCGTGTGAACCACTGTTGGGCTGGTAAGCTGGGGTTAACAAGATCTCCCTGTGATATCCCCCCCCCGTCGACCACTAGACTTTGTTAGGGAACCCTTTGTGTCAAAATGGACATTCGAAGCCTGCACGGAAATACCAAATTAACCGAGTTAATCCGGTACGGGGGGTGAACCATGGTCCTGTGGGGCGGATAGTTTTCCGGATAGAGACGGCAGTTGCTCTCTGGTTCACCCCGTGGCCGGGTAACTGTCACCCCGCCCCCCCAAAAAAAACCCCGAGCAGGGTTTGAGGAATAGTGGAAACAGACGAGCGACAAAAGTAGAGGTTGTAGCACCCAAGAACAGTGGTGTGTATACTTTCTGAATCGTGAATACAAAGGGCAACACTAGTGATGCCTCGTAGGCCCATCTGTAGAGGGGAGAAAAAGCCGCGAGGGCGGCAATGATGAGCTCTAACTCCCAGCATCCTGCATGTCGACTTTCGGTTGGCGTGTCTTGCACATCACAGCCATCAGCCAGTTATCTCATAGTGCCCCGTGCATCTTTCCGCAACCCAGAAATCCTACCCCACTATCAACCCGTATTGTCTTTCAAATCGCGACACTTGAAACACCGAAATACAGGGACGATTAAACGACAAAAATAAAGGACCTCGATCGCGAGGGCACGGCTTTGGGCTGGTGGGAAGGTTCACTCGTTCTCTTTCCACACAACTAGCTAACTAAGCTACGAAGAAAGGAGTATATAAAGCTTAGCGCAGTCATCTTCCTATCCTTCCATTGGCCACCCCGCGTATCCGTTCCCTTCCCGGTATGCCTCCTCCCCGCTTGCACATTCCCATGCTAGCAGAAGAAATATAAGCCTCATAAAGTACTTCTATCGTTCATAACCTCCGTGCATCCGACTCTTTTTCTGGCTTCTCTCCGACACTCTCAGCTCCCTTCCATCGGGTGCATCTACCCCAAGCGCAGCCGACAGCCCCGGTTTCCATCCTACGAATGCACCAATCCAGAGCGCATCTCCGAGGGGTTCGCCCACGTAATGCAAGAATAAGCTGAGCATGCCGAGCAGTATCTCATGATTTCCGTAATTTCCACAGGTCACTTACACCCCCCGGCCCATGGAATAATCCCGGGTGCGTCATGATGGCTACCCAATACCCACCATGCAGTTCACTCCCTCTTTATAGCTCAAGTGCCTCTAGTATCACTAACAAAGAAAGCGTGATCCGGGTTTCGACTTGCATTCTGTATTGTGAAACATGTTCTCGACCAGCTTCAGCCCTCCGTAATGACGCCGAATTTGTGTGTGGTCCCTACTGCGCTATTGCGCTACCTCATCGTTACTTGTCCGCCAGTCATGCCGGACTAAGAATTCAGACGCTTGTTCACCGCTTCTTCCCCCCACCGATGCTAGGAGATTTAGCTACTCATACTCCGGGTGGATACTGCTAGGATAAATAAATTAGTTATATTTGCTGATATACGTCACCAGATATCACCCAGTATCGTCTCCTATTTTCCCGCTCCTATATTCACCAACAACAGCACAGGCACGAAGAAAGGGCATTTAAGTGAAGTAGATAGGGAGCGGGTGTTGGGAGATAAGATATACGGTGGGCGGTGGGAGATATAACAGTGCTTAGTAGTGATCCCAACCGACCAGTCTCCGGCATTGTGTACGACCGGAATGTGTGAGACCCAAAAGCTGGGCCCGGTCTGGGCCGCCCGCAGGCCGAGGATTCTGAGTAATAGCTGGTGTTTCTCCACCTTGGAAAGAGTTCATTATCACATAAACAGAACTAATTTTCATAACACGTTAATTACCTCATCCTTCAAGCGCTGCCGTCAAGAGCGCGACCTAATTCTACTATATCTAGTAAGATTGCCTTTCCCACGACTCCTGATATATTCTACTGTGCCAGTTGCATACCCGCGAAGATTATTTGTCGACCCATCAGCTTTGCCTGCACATCCGGCGGCTTTACCGAGACATTGGTAGGTTTGTCGTGGGTGTCTGCGGTCAATACCTGGGGATCCGTAGGATTTTCGTAGGCAGCTGCAGGCGTTTACCTGGAAACCTGGCGGCTCTGACCTTGGCCGTTTCTAGGCCCGGCCCGGCGGTTGTCAGGGCGCCACCGGGCTTTACAAGCCGTCAATATTTCCAGCCGGACTGGCCCACGAATCGCAGTGAGCTTGCAGGGGAATTTGCGTGGGGGGGTTTTTTTTTTTGAAATTCCCTGTTACTCGCTATAGGAGAAGTTGTTCCTGTGGGTAGGATGATTCCCGCACTCGTTTTTGAGGAAGCCGTTGGTCAATAAATATATCTACCATCATTTCATAACCTTTTACCCGCCGCTCAGGATGTTATCTGCAAGCAAGTATGTTGCCCTCCTGGTAAGTACAGTACGCATTGACGTCCCCTTCTAAAAGTCTCCTAGTTTTATCCCCACCCTTCCGGAGAGCTGCTCCGTCCAATGCGACGTCATGTTCTTTGGGCCGGGTAATATCTCCTCCTTCGCCCAGCTGTCAATTAACAGCACCATCTGTCAAGGCCAGTTACGATCACTAGATGGGCAGAATCGGCGGGTACTGGATCATCACGGCCGTCATTTCCTCCGTACACCCTAAGCTATATGAGAAACTCATTGGACCCACCTATACAAGCCAGCCGTGTAAACTCGAACTACTCTATGTTCCTGTCTTGCAATTTTCAGAAGTGTCCTGCCCAATTGTTAGCTCCACAATCGAGAAGGGCACTCTTCAGCACATAATTATCAACCACCACTATTCTGGCACTTTTCATAGTATCCACCGCCGGCGAGCCTTTCCCAGAGTCCCCCAACCGCCGGTAGAGAGCGCGAGCATTAGCCACTACAAAGTTATAATTCAGCGGGGATGGGATATACTACCGCTTACCTTGACCCGGCAATGCTCCCTCAATCGTGAACTCCATGGCTGTTCGAGGATCCAGGCAGATACCCTCGAACTAGCAACCCGCACGGAAGAACCGGGTAGACCGCTCATCGCCCGCTGGGGCCCACCTAGGAGGTCCCGGAGGTTCTTGATCACTTCGTCCCTACTTTCAATAAATATGATCCAAGTCAGGCCGAACCGGCATAGAACTAGCCATCTCTCACGACTAACAACTCTTAACCCCCCGAACCTGAGGTATGATACGTCCGGAAAGTGTCATGCCCCCTGCGCGCCCCGTAACACAAAGCTACAGAGCACCACCGCCATCCCCTAACACGTCCTCTCCTAATTTCGAGTGCGAGATTAATTCCCCTGAGTATGAGGGGTCTTGAAACCGCTACAACAATAATTAGAGTTTGTTAGGCTCTGTTGCAGCGGCCCGTTTTCAAGAACTCTGGTAGAACCTTCCACTAGATCGCGGGGTGTAGTGGGTGCAGTATCAGTAAACCCCTCCCGTGAGCCATCCTCAATATCCCTCGATGTTTCAAGAACCCCGGAAGGCAAAAGGAGCCTCAAGTCGGCGGACGGATTGCGGATATTCAGTCAGTATTCCAGTCCTCCAAGATTCCTGCAGACCAGACCCAGGCCCCGCATCCCATTACCTACAACTTCCTCGGCAATACGAGCGAAACAGCACAGCCTTCATCCTACATCGCCGTTGCTAGTGGATCAAATGTTCTCTCAGTTTTGCGGTACGGGCGACTTGTAACAACGAATTTCGAAGTTGCATGGGAAGTTTGAGATTGGGAGATGGGTTAGGTAACAACGAGGCGGAACCACTCGCATATCAGCGCTTTCCCGAGTATTGTAATACAAGGTTAACCGCCAAACCTGAGAACATCTGCCAAGCGCCCACAGAGCCGCACGCTCCGGTAGTTATTACTTACTTGAACTATCATCGTCACCATCCCATCTGTCCTAACGATAGGTGCCAAATAGCCCCGGAATCTCCTAATACCGCCACAGGTCCTTACCAGAGATTTCTCTACCGGATCACCGTAAAGTCCCGCAACCCCCAACCCGTCACTTAAATTTTGTCAAAAGTGCGCGAAACCGTGGGCCGAACAGACCACATGCTATCCCCCGCAAATGCCGGATTCACGCTACGGTGGGCTCACTACCCCGCCCCGCACCGCCGACCCAAACAGCGGGTATCCGAAAGCACCCACGCGCGTCCACAGGCTCAACTGCCTAGAGCCTCAACACTACTGCCGTTGGAGGTAACAGTGCGGCTGATCTAAAGCCCGGCATCAGACACAGAAACGAACGCTAAGAGGATCCTTTAGCAATGGATGGTTCCCAATAAACATATTTACTTCGCAATTTTAGCCCCAGGTGTCTAGAATATCTCTGAGAATTAAACTGTAGGGTCACTTTCCAATTCAATTGATTCTCTCTTGTTGTATCGGCTAACATTTGGAGATGGCCACAATGGTGGTCCATCGATACGTTTCTTATCGAGGCGCCCCCCCACAGCCCCCGCGAGGCGCCGCACGGCATAGCCCAGGTAAACCTTTTCACCACATTCGGCGCGTTCAGGATGGCGCTTGCTAGGTCCTTCCTCGGTCATTTGGGATGGTCCGTTTATGGAAGGGGGCATTGACCGACCGGAAACGCTATTCCTAGCGAAGATAATTATTACAGCCGACACCCGTGGCGGATATCCTTTTGTTCGCTAATTGCTTCAGATGAACCGAACCTCGATCTACTCGAGGTCGGTGAAGCTCCCTTTGCTGGCACGGTTCAGCCTTATTTATTGTGTTCGCAGTCCTTTCGCCCAGCTATCCGGGCAAGGGAATTTTGGACTTCGGAGGTTGACTTTTAATCATTCGAGCCTTGGTTTGTTGCTGCGTGGATATCCCCTCCTATTTAATTTTTCCAGCCTAGGCTATAGCAGCAAACCTCTTGTAATAAATCTAGTTCGGATATCATAGGCAGCTGAAGCTACATGCGCCGCCGCAGATTCTCAAAAAATTGAACCGTCCGGTATGTCGTCGTCGTAAGTCGTCGGGCGGAAGGTGTGGGCGTCAAGCGGGGATTACGAGCGCCAGAAGGAAGTAGGGAGGACGGGAAGGAAGCCGTGAGAATTAGACGCACGGAAGCTAAGAATAGTGGGAGCTCTTTGTGTGCCTTGTCTCTATTTGGTTAGCGTGGGAGTATGCGGAAGAGATGGGGACAAGAGAATGAATACGTGTAATTTTAATGACTGGTGGAGAGACTTGAGGGTGACTATTTCGTGTTTTATTTGCTCCCGCCTCTTCCGTTAGTTAGCTCAGTGTACAAAAAAGAGAACTTCCCCCTCACCCAAAGTGTTGGCCCGCAATCGTGTTATCACCGTCTTTTTTTGTTTAACCCGCTTTCTAAAACGGAGGTCACTTCGCGGCTCGGAATATCAGAATCTCCGGACCACCTTCCGGAGCGATTTTAAGAGGGGCTTTACCGTGTCAAGATTGATATTGTTCCACACCAAACGGACCTCCGAAATTTCCCGTGCCCGTCCTCGGCCGCTCAGGGTGGTGGTCTTCTGCCATCCCTGCCTACCTCGTAAGGGTTGACATATGTCTATCCGAACAGCACTAGCGCCGGCTCCTCCGCATCTTGGAGGAGCCAGAAATTATTGCACCATCCGTAGCTAGTCCTAGATCATTATCCCGATAACCCCAAGCGCCTAGCGATTTGGGGTGCCAACAAGTATTATAGCCATTACTCCCAACGGCTCAGGCTATCCATCTTACAGGCGCGGAGCACGGGCCATAGTCCATTGTATTTCAGGCTTACCCCCGACAGACCCAGAACCGGACAGAACATTGGACTAAGCGGCCGGTAGGTACCGCGATCTCAAAAAAGTAACCTTTTTTCTGCTTAGTTCCTTTTCTAACTATATCCCTCATTACAGCAAACCGCTTTCCAATCCACTCAAAGTGTGCATTCCCCTTCTTGTAACGCCGCTGAACTTCCGCCCGTCCAATACCCCCCCCTAAATACAATAAACACGCCGCACTCTTACAAGGTTTAGGGACCTGTTAGCGCGCCAGCGGTGTTTCTCTTGATTGTGGAATGAGGGCAGTGGGCTTTATTCGAAACAGCAAACAAAACCCGAAAATCCGATTCTGGTCAGAGTGCATATCCACAAATCTTACTATCGAGATTGCTACCCGGTTCGCTCATCCACCCGTTTTCTCGGGTTTTGTAATTCATGTTGGCTGGAATCACGGGATATCACTCATGCCGTTGGTTCCATCCTCCGCCCTCTTGAACCTTCCCCTTACGCCTGTTGCCATCACCTGCCGTTCTACCCCTACCCCTGAAAGCTGCTACCCTGTCATATAGGGCCCACCGCCCGAGCGGAAGAATGTAGCATGTCGCGAACGGAGTGCTAGAGGTCATCTGGTCTACTCCGTGGCTCTTGGTAGTCCCGTTCTCGGGTTCCTTCATTCATGCACCAGCGGGAACACTGCCGGAGAATTTTTCTTTCGTATTTTTGGCCAAGTCAGATATCCAGTGATCCCACTTCCGCAAGCCGTACGACACAGGACACAATAGATACAAGACAGAAATATCACAATAAACCTTCTGCTATCTCCCACAAATTACCACACCATAACACAGGTGGCATACCTGCTACCCAAAACGAATCCTGACAATAGGAATTAGAAGAGTTGCGGATCGGTAAAGGAATCGAAGTATGGAAGGGCCTCCAACCAATAACCTCTCACAGACGCCTAATCTATTGTACGGTTAGTAAACCGTTTAAATATCTGGCTAAAAGAAGACACGAAATAATACTCACTTGTCTAAGACTAGCAATTGAGTGCGCAGAGGTCGTGCGCAGGTAGGCCGACGCGTTCGGATCCGGTGTATCTGGGATACAAAACTACGGGGGGGTCAATGGTAATAAGCAAGGATAGTAAATTAGGAAACTGGAACGACTCACAGGCTACAAGGTGTTCAGCAAATGTGTCCCGCGGGCAGGGTCAGTAAAAAAAGAATCATGTTACTCACCAACTATGTAGACCAAATGATTATGAGACGCGCTGTGCTTTAGTGGTTGAGTCGGAAGGAGGAAGGAGGGGATTGACTGACCAGCTGTGACACGATACAGGGAGCGCATCAGCGCAAACTTATGGAAGTAGGGATAGAGCTTTGCATACAAACTAAGACGGTCAGCGTGCTGAAGAGGTGCAATATAGAGATTTGTAACGCTTACCTCCTATGGAGGAAGGCAGGCGCAGAGTTAGTCAAGAATTAGCCGCATTCAGTGGGACTCCAACAATAGTCGATTACATACAATCTGTAATGCCGGCCACGGTATGTCAGCGGAGTTGGAGAAATAATGAAGGAGCGTGCAGGTTAACTTACAGCCTGAAGGAAGTAAGAAGCCAAGTATCAGTAATTTACCCATAGAACTGTTATTAATCCTGCTCACTTACATCCTATAACACTCAGCGAGCCAGAGGTCAACAATACTCTCACCCCCGATCCGCCATTGGTCTTGAGCACTTGCCTCCTACGATACACGGCGGGCTAGACGTTAGCAATTATCTCACCCTAGAGCCGTAGGTGGTATTATTCACTTACCCACTACAGCACTCAGCGAGCCAGAGATCAGTAATTGCCTCATCCTATAACCGCGTGCAATCCCATTCACTTACCCACTGCGGCGCACGGCGTACCGGAGGTTAGCCATTGTCTCTCCTAGAATTATGGTTGATCCTGTGCACTTACCTCCTAAAATAGGCGGCGGGCCAGAGGTCAGTCGTTGATCCGTCCCAGAATTATGGTTCATCCTGTGCACTTACCACCTGCAACAGCCGGCGAACCAGAGGTCAGCAATTATCTCGTCTCATAATTGTGGTTGGCTCTATTCGCTTACCCACTGCAAAAAATAGCGTGCCAGAGGTCAGTAATAGTCGCTTGCTAGGAACGCGGTTGAACCGGTTCACTTACGACCTACAACACACAGAGAGGCAGAGGTTAGCAGTAAACTCGCCCCAGACCCGTGGTTAGCCCGCTTCACCTACCGCCTGCAACGCACAGTGAGTCAGAAATCAGCGCTTGCCTCAGCCTAGAGTCGAGAATGATTCCGTTGACACACCTGCTACAACCCTCAGCGAGCCAGATGTCAGCAATTCCGGCCACCCGAAACGGTCTTGACCAAGTAACCTACAAGCTATAGCACCCGGAGCCCCCAATTAGCTATCGCCTTCGCCATTAGAGCTCTTTACGGTGTCTCCTACCTTCTACACCTCCCGCTAAATCAGCGATACTTATTCTCCTATCCACTTACACCGAAAATACACTTACACTCTATATGATTATATCAATCCAGTGTTAGCCATAACGGTCACCCAATATCCCCGGTGCTGTTCACTCACTTTCTATAGTTCCCAATCGGCTAGATCAGTAACATGACAGTTTGAAGGGGGTCATTATCCGGGGGCTAAGCTTGCCTTCTACAAAGTAAAGCAAGATCTAGATCAGCTCTAGGTCTCTGTCGTGACTAGAAATACACATACGGTCTAGGAAGCAGGGTTAGTTTATTAGCTACACACGACTTAGTTAAAGCCAGGAGGCACCCTTACCTTCAAGATGTTATATTCTTTCCCGCGAAAATAGGCTTTGACGTTTCTTTGCAGAAGCCTGCCGGTAATACCCTTCTCTTTCCTGCAAGCGGCTATGTTTAATGCGGTGCCGTATATTGCCGATCGAGCATTGATATCTCTTCCCTCCTCCAATAATCTCTCAACCACCGCTTCTTGCCCCAACCACGATGCAATCATCAAATGCGTCAAATCTGTAGGGCATGGATGGAAGGACAGGGCACTGGCGTTAAACCAGTATACCCGAAGCCACGACAGAAAGCGGTTAGATCCAGCCTCACAAATCTGCCGTGCCAACTCGAATAACTCCATCTGCCGGTCCTGCGAGTCTCGAAAGTGGCCTGCCCAGTATCGAGCCGAATAATCAAGAAAGGCATATTTTACCATATGATCATCAAGCGCCTTCTTCTCAACCCTGCCGTATGGGGTAATTGCTAAAGGGTCGTCTTCAAACTCCTGCATTGAAAGATAGGAAGCACAAATATCAGCCATTACAAAGTTAGAATCGCGGGGGCACAGCGTATACTGCCAGCTTCCCTGGCAAGGCAACGATCTCTTAATAAGGAACTCTCGTGCGGTTTGGTGAACGAGGTATATCTTCGAATCAATAACTCGCACAAACAGTCCACATAAATTTTTCACCGTCCTTCTGAATTCGCCCGGGAGATCCCCGACGTCCTCGGTTGAGTTGTGCTCCCGCCTGATTTTGAATGCGATGTTCATTTCCCCAAGTGTAAGAGGCCTTGCAGCCGTTACTACAATATTCAGGATTCGTCGGGCTTTATCGGGGTGTGAGCTTTTATCGAGAATCTTGGTGTATAACTCAGGTAAATCGCGAGGTGCAGTGGAGACGATGCTTGTAAACTCTTCCGGCGAGTCGTCCTCACTATCTCTCAAAATTCCGAGAATGAGGGAAACCCAGAGGAATGTCCGATCGGCCGAAGATTCCAGGAGATCCCGCAAATAGCCTAGCCCCCTAGGGCGTCCCCAGTATGATTCGAGGTTCTTGATTCCCTCATCTATGACACGAGTAACATCAGAGGTAATAGCGCCGATCTCGTCCTCCCCTCTCAGCCGGATAGTCGTTTGGGGCGAGCCAAGTTCTCTCTCAATTTTATGGTACGGACGACTGGTGACTAGGAATTTCAATGGCACATCGGAACCTTGTAATCCCGGGAGACGGGTTATGTGACGAATAAGTGGAGCTAGAGAACATTCTCCGCACTCGTCTAATGCATCTACTACACAAATCACATCGCCACATCCCCCATCCGCCACCGCCTGAATCAAAATATCCCATAATGTATCCACCTCCTCCGTGAACCTTTTTCCTTTTGCTTTCAAAGCCTCCGCAGCGTAGCGGCAGAGAGCGTTTCTCTGCCCAAACAGCTGATGTAATATGGCGCAGAGAGCAAATGTTGCGCTCCTCTGCTCCTCACTGTCGTCCTTGAAAAAGAAATAGCAAACTATGGCATTCGTTTTGCTCTTCAGATGCTTTACCAGGAATGAAGCTGTAACGGATTTTCCGCAACCTGGGTCTGCCGAGAGCCAGAGGAGACCTGATTTCTCTTTCCCCGACCAGTCCTTATACTTTGGATGATCGGTAACCCAAGTGCACGTTCCCGCGGCTGGCTCGCGAACGCGGCCCCGGTGCGACTCGTATCTGGACGTGTATAGGCATTGCAAAATTTGAGCATGATTCTGGGAGGAGTTAGTGCCGCCGAAGTAATTGATGGTGGTGGTGGCGGTGCTGGTGTTATCGGAGGAGATCTTATTATGAGAACCGGAGGTGCCGCTACAGTCACCTTGAATATTGATATTGGCCTCGGCACTAGAATCACCGCTACCGAGATGAATGGTTAAAAGCGTAAATGCATACGAACAACACTTTCGTAGCACATACCCTTGCGGTGAGAGGCGGTTCTCATGAATCCTTGATTGCCAATTGCCCATCTTACTAATTGATTCGTGAATCCGAAGGAGTTGAGCTTTGTCAACTAAGTGATCCGGTGAGGTGTTTGGAACTCGTGGGGATAACCTTCGACCAGGTGAGAAAGAATAGAAGCAGAGGGGTTGGGGGGTCTAGAGGTGACCCTTCTCCTGCGAGAGCAAAAGAGCTGGCGTAAAAACTAAGTAATCTAACCCTGAACATTCAATCACTCATGACGTACCAGTAGTTACCACAAGTAAATCCTCTGCTAATCAGCAGATATTGCATATATTCCTACCACTCTGGATATTATCAAACGCGCACATCGGTGCAAGAGATAATCTTCGAATTCCCGCTCACCCGAATCTAGTTCCAGCTGCCTCCCGGGCTCCAGGGTTTCTCGATGGGAAAAGTAATATTGTTTGTGGCGCGATCGTCATTGCATCGCGCAAAACAACCGCCCTCCTCGTTCCGACCCGAGTGGTATCCAATAGTGGTTGTCTTCACAATCGCCCATCACGAGCAGGTATTGCCGGGTGCGAAGAGAAACGCCCCACCCCGTCTAGAAGGTGTTGGAAAAAACAGGTGGCACACAACCACCTGATCCTTCCCACCTAATCCGTTCGCTCTTTTTCTAAGCTCACTGTGAGAGGGATTGGAGGAAGATACACCGTATAATCCAGCAAAAGTCAGATATATAATACCGATATTGGCGCTAGTGAAGATGTTCTTAAACATGCCCAATCGCCGCTCTCCTCTATGCTTTGAGCTATGGCAAGTCGTTTAAAGTCTGGCAGGTCGGTGCGCATCCTGCCCTCCCGTTGGCCCGGTTCCCTTAATTATAATCTAGCTTGCTTTAGCTCCCGTCCGGCCTTTTCCAGATTACATTAGTATCTTTGCTGTACATCCCTGATAGAATCAGGCTGAAAGGCTATCCATCATTTCCCTATCACTCTCTGAGGTAAAGTTTGTGCCTACTCCTCTTCCGCTCCTTTGGTGGCCGGATCCGAATCGAGGCGCTGAGCCCTTGGGAAGCCCTGTAGTTTTTATGCCCACCCTGCTACGATTGAAAGAGATACCTGGTTAAGAATACACATTACTTTATCCCCGATTCTTTCCTTTATGGTGTTGTCTCACCGGTTTTTAGCACTATTCCATCCAATAACAACAGTGAGACCTGTCAAGGGCAAGGCCGGCGGTTTTTCCCTTGTGGCGTTGTTGATCCATTTGGGCGTGTTGCGTTCTACTGCGTTTATCTCGCGACCGTTAGGCAACAGTGGCCCCCGTCAACTATGGTGTGTCGTCATCAACCGTAAGAACCGGCACAACCTCTTTGTAGAAAAGATGAAAGATAAATTTTCAATTCGGCAAGATGATTTCAAAATACTCGTACTCGTACAGTAGAAGAAAAGCAAGATAGTTGAGGGTCGGCGCGAGGCGGGAATAGGAAGGGTTGTTGTTGAGGTATGATACAGGTACAGTAGTCGATAGTAGTGGGGTTAGCGAGGTGGGGTGCCAGTCCAGTATTCAGGGTTCAGTACTTGTGCCGGAACAGCACCGTTGGGTCTGTGGATGGTCAGGTCGTATACTACGACTGCAGGACGCCGTCTGCGGATTGGAGGTGTGGAGCGGGTCTCCACCACGCATTCAGCCCCCTAGTTTTCATATAAAGTTAGCTCTTTATCAAGAACAATTCCCTCTCCCCACCTTCGGCGGGGGGCCTCTTACGGTACCTGCACTTAGTTCGGGGAACAGTACTATTGTTGGTGTTGCCAAGACGCTCCTTGGATTTTACAATAACTTTGAGAATCCCAAGTACTCCAATAACTTCTTGAAAGCAAAAAAGATCTATATTCTCTCTCTCCCTAATTTGAAGCCAATAAGATATTCTATTGCCTAACGGAGTTATTTTTTCAGCACAAGTTGCTCTCCGTAAGTTCTTAGGCCTTGCCTCTGGCACTCGTGTGCCCAAGTTATCCGGTTCATGATCCGTTACTAGACAGAACTTTCTCCGGAGGTTACATGATCTTGGCACTTGGATCGTGGCGGCCGTTGCTCCTCCATTTGCACGCCGATCACAGTTGACCAGATGTACGCTACGGTACTCGGATACAAGGGTATTTGACCTCCGGTAACACAAACACTCTCGCCCAGCGGGTTGCTTGAGCGAGCACTACGCGAGTCTCTACGAGTATATTACCGGACATGACTTTTGCCAAACGCCAGAAACACTCACCTGCTATCACTCGAATTTACCATTCTAGCGACTCCAACGGTACCATAAAGGCTCGAATAAACGGACCGTGTGCCAGGTAGTCCAAAATTTCCTCTGGAATAGGGGCGGAAAACACACCAAAAAAAAAACCCCCGCCTCTAAGACAAAGAAAAAAGAAAGAAAAAAAGCCGGACCATACTAGAAGAGGTAACTCCAACGTCCTAGCACATGGCCCGTTTATTCGGGTTTTTACGGTATCTACCACGGGTGGCGGTTTGAGAACCTTCCAGCGACAGATAGGGAGTATAATCATTAGCCATTACACAGTTATAACTCATGAAACATGGGATATACTACCGCTCGCCTTGGCCCGGCGATTCCCCGTAAATCGCGAGCTAGGTGGGTGTTTGGTGGGCGAGACAGATCTTCGAAATCCGCACGGGAGCCGCGACAAATTTCTCACCGTCCCTTCGGACCGCTGCTGGAAGTCCCCGAGATCCCCGATTATCTTGCCCTTTCCGCAAATTTTACTATCCCAGTCGTGCCGAACCGGAACCTAAATACTCGTACAACTAGCCGTCCCTCAGGACCCACACCTCCAGCTCGCCGATCCCGTGGCACATCGGGAAAGTCCGAGGAGCATCTCTGTCATCCCTCAACCCGTCCTCCCCCGATCTCGGGTGCAGGGTGAATTCCTCTTAGTACGAGAGGTCTCGCAGCCCTCACAACCATACCTGAGGTTTGTGGGGTTCTGCCGCAGTGTTTTTTTATCAAGAATCCTGATAGTATTCCGCTAGATCGCCGGGCCCGGTGGGGGCAATGTCAGTGAATTACTCCCGCAAGCCACCAAGAAAAAGGAGATTCCAGTCCGTAGATGGACGAGGGAGATTAAACAAGTATCTATCCAGCCAAGTTGCCTCTCGGTTTTTCCGGTACGGGTAGCTGGTAACTGTGGAGTTCACAGTTGCGTGGGGAGTCTGTGATCTACGGTACTCTACTCGAATGGGCGATGGGCTAGGTCTGAGGTAACACAAAAGTGAACTTGAATATTATCCCCAGCCTTGTGACACCAGATTCAGAGTCGCCAAAGCTGAGACCACCTGCCAAGAAACCAGAAGAGCCGCACACTCTTTGGAGGGTTCCAGACAGTTGGGCTATGATATCATCATCGCTTTCCCTCTGTTGCCAACAAGTGACAATAGCCCCAGGATCTCCTCACAAGTGACGGCGCCCCACATACGGGTAGAAGTGAAAGTTGGAAATTGGAAGTCGGAACTTTTGGCGAATATTTGAAAGGCAAGAAAACTACTTCACCACAAGAAAGTTTGTATTATTTCTTGTTCTTTTCTTGTCCCTGGAATTGCCTCAGGCATGGCTGCCAAGTCTTCGAACGTCTAACTTCCGACTTCTATTTCTGCGCGGGGGAACCATCACGCTAATTACGCCAGATCCTGAAAACCCACGGCCCCCACCCGCCGCTTAAACCTTGGCCCAAAATCGCCATCTTTTGTACCAGAGCTCCGCGAAATCCGGGGACGGACAGATCACAGAGTATCTTCTAAGAATGCTGGATTCGCGCTATAGCGGGTTTGCCGCCTTCACTATTGACTCAAGGAGCGGGCGTTTGAGGGCATTGGGGGACACCCTGCAGGCATCCAGAAAATTCAAGGAGTCGGGAAAGGATTTGGAGCGCAATCCTACGCCCCGGTAATGCCTGGCTTCTAAATATCCAGATTTCCCCAATCCAAGAGAAGTGATAAAGAATGGAGGAGAAATTAGCCGATGAGTTAATCACGCAAGAAAAATTATCGCATAACACTCAATTCGCGGTCCTCGCAAGCGATCCGATGCGTAAAAAAATTAAGCTAGAAGAGAGAAGGTGATAGCAAAAAGAACACAGGTGTTTATCTGACCACCAGATCGCTGTTATGCATGATGCTTGACAGCGAAAAAACGCTCGCCCAACCTTTCTCTTTTCCGTATGGCGATGTATCCTGTTCACCAACAATCTACTCGCCAAGTACCCGAGGATATTTGCACCGAATCACTAATACCATCATCACACCGCTGCTTCAAAGATCGAACTCGCGATAGCACGAAAAGTTCATCACCCATTCTTTCTAAATTCCCAAATTTTGGAAGGTGGTGAATCTGAACCCTCCTTGATTCACACTCGTTTCAGATTCATGTGAAGGGACTTCGGGTCTCTAGATGTGGCTGATAGACCTTGTAAGTATCAGTCACGTGAGCCCGATAAGAAATACTTGATGAAACCTGGGCGCTGTGTCCAGATAAGACGCATAACAATCGTGCCCGACAGTTCACGCAGTTTCACGCTTAATCCAACCCAAAGTTCCACCGCATAAAAATAAAAGTTGGGAGAAAATGGAATAATTTAGTCTACAAATCTGCTACTGTGGGTCGGTGGAATTGTGTGTGGACTCGGTTGGAACGCAATTTTCCTAGCGAACCACTAGAATATTTTTTCACCCATAGAGATTTCGTCCGAGAATCACTTATGCGAGTACCGAATATACTGCGCTCCATAGCAGGCATACCTGACCGTAGCCGAATCCGCCATGCGAGAAGAGAGGTTATCAACCCGTTTTAACTGCTCGAATGTAAATGCCTTCTCGGGGGATTCGAAAAAGGAATAATTCTTTTATGCTACCGTCGGAGTTGAGGCGTAAGACCACCGCATGAACAGCCTGCTTGTGACACCCGACAGCCTTGTTCTAGGATATGACTTTCTCAAAAGACATTTAACCGCCCTGATACCCATAGCCATCCTCTTTCCTGACCCCCGCTATCAGCCAGACTTCGGACAGTATGGACTATAAAGCGAGCAACATAAAGTCCTTCAACGTCAACAGTTTCAACAGTATCATCCAGACAACTGGAGCGGATGATAAGCCTCAGATCCTCCGGTGGTTATCACCACTCGAGCCTCGGAGAAGGCATCAACATTTACGGGAGAGCAGACTCGAAGGCATAGGACATTGGATTCTTCAAACAAGCGAGTTTCGGAGATGGGATACGGGAGAGGGTGAATCTCCTCACTCGGTACTATTTTGTCATGGCGATCCAGGTGTGGGGAAGACTCACCTTAGGTAACACAAGAAATTACGGAAGAGTGCCCACATCACTAAATTCTGGCAATTTTAGCTCGGTCGTAATCGATTATTTTTATGGCTGCGGACAGGACATTACGGTTGCCGGGCTTTATTGCGACTACCTCGACGGAAATGAACAGACTACATCGAACATGCTAGGAGCCATGCTGAAGCAGTTGGTTGGGAGAGGGGACATCCCGGAGGACATGCGCAAAGCGTTCGAAGATGCGAAGGGCCATTTCGGCGGGGTGGGCCCTCGAGTTCCCGAGCTTGTAAATATGCTGAAGGTTGTAGTTGCGCAACGGCAACGGGTGGTTATATGTGTTGATGGCTTGGATGAATTGGTCGCGGCGCATCGGACTGGCCTTCTACGCTCTCTGCAATCCATCAGCCGGGAGTTGCCAAATGTCAGGCTATATATGACCGGAAGGCCATTCATCCTTAGTGAGGTTGAGAAGTACTTCCCCGCTATGGATACAATCACGGTTGGTCCAAGAAAGGCGGACATCGAGGCATTTTTAAGGACGAGGTTGGATGAGGACATAGAACCTGACGCCATGGACGAATGCCTAAGGGCTGATATAATGGAAATAATTCCGAGAACAATATCTGAGATGTGAGCCCAAATGCCTAATATTTTCCCGTTGAGTAGAATCAACTTACCCACGCATTATTATGTGCAGGTTTCTGCTTGTATCTCTCAGCATTGAAGCGATTCTCGCAGAGACAACAATTCATCGCCGGAAGGAAAAGCTTAAACAGATCTCAGCTGGTCAGAGCGTAGGGGATGTATACGATGCCGCTTTGGAAAGAATCCTGGCGCAGAAGAATGACAGATCGCGACTAGGAATGGAGGCCATTATGTGGGTAGCACATTCAGAGCGGCCATTGAAACCCGACGAGCTATGCCAAGCATTAGGCGTAGAAATAGGATCTCAAGATCTCAACAGCGACAATGCTCCTTCGATACGGACCATATTGAACTGCGGGCTAGGACTAATCATTGTCGATTCATCATTTTCCACTGTCCGTCTCGTGCATTTCACTCTACAGGAGTATATTCTGGCTAACCCCACACTTTTCCATAACCCCCATTCAATGATTGCAGAAGTTTGCTTAACCTACCTAAACTTTACGTACATACGGGACCTTCCACTAGCTCTTTCCCTACCTCCACCACGAGCACCATTTCTCGATTACGCTTCTTGTCACTGGGGAGAGCATGCTCGAAGGGAAACCAGCGAAAATATAATATCACTTGCATTGAAGTTACTAGATCGATTCGACACACACATAGCTTGCAAGCTAATTTTATTGAAAGAGTTTAAGTCGTGGCGGCCGTTCGATAGTGAACATAGGCCGATTGGATTCACCGGGCTCCATGGCGCTGCCTGGCTCGGGCTTGCAGAGATAATAGTTTCTTTAATTGAGACCAAGAAATTGGATGTGAACGCAACCGACCTGCATGGCAACACGGCGCTGGTTTGGGCCGCGAAGCAAGGACATAGTTGTGTGGTGGAGCTGCTGCTGCTGCAGGAGAGCGTCAACCCCGACATTGCAGGTAGGAGCGGCGTAACACCATTATCATGGGCTGGCCAAAATAGGCTTGAGGTAGTCGTGAAGATGCTATTAGAGCGGAGCGATGTTGATCCTAGCGTGGCAGATACTTGGGGCTATACACCATTTTCGCGCGCTGCCTCGAGTGGGCATGAGGGAATTGTGAAGATGCTATTGGAGCGGAACGATGTCAATCCCGAAACGGCAGACAACGCGGGCCGAACACCGCTTTCGTTTGCTGCTAGGAATGGACGTGAGGGAGTTGTGAAGATACTTCTGGAGCGGAACAATGTCAATCCCAACACGGTAGATGTCTGGGGCTGCACACCACTTTCACTCGCTGCCGAGACGGGCCATGGGGGGGTTGTCGATATCCTATTGAAGCGGGATGATGTGAACTCCAACGCGGCGGACAATATGGGCCGAACACCGCTTTCATTAGCTGCCGGGTGTGGCCATGCGGAAATTGTGAAGATGCTATTGGAGCGGAACGATGCCAATCCTGACACAGTGGATAAGGGTGGTAGGTCACCGCTTTCGTGGGCCGCTGGGAATGAGCAGAGTCCTAGGGAGGTGTTATTTGAACAGAGATATCGCAGTTTCGACCAGGTGTATTTACGGTGGGTCACGGGTCGGGAGGGGAGAGTGGCGGAGATGCTCTTGGAGCGGAACGATGTCGATCCCGACAAGGCAGATGAGGATGGCCGAACCCCACTTTCCTGGGCTGCCGAGGCTGGGTTAGAGGGAGTTGTGAAGATGCTATTGGAACGGAGCGATGTCAATCCTGGCGTTCTTGATAAGGGTGGGCGAACGCCGCTTTCATGGGCTGCCCAGTCTGGGCATGAAGGAATTGTCAAGCTGCTATCGGAGCGGAATGGTATCAACCCCGAAACGGCAGATTAAACCGGCCGAAAATAATTTCCAAGCACCGCCGGGAATGGCTCTGGGGGCGTTGTACCATATTTACAGCTGCCGCATGGTATTATCGCCGAATCAGCGCTGGGGAGGAATCATCTAAGCCCGTCACCACTTAGCTTTCTGCGCTCTCTGAGCCCCCCGAAAACGACCCACAAGTTTTGATATCCCTAGACACAACCTGCCCCTCTCAATCACATTACTGTTGCTATCTCTTCCTGCTACTATTGGTTCCCACATGCAAACCTTATGCGTAGGGCTGTGTAAAGAATAGACTATATCGCCAATTCTAGAGCATTGCCCGCGGTGTTTCATTCCCCTTCCACATCTCCTTGTTTTTCACGGACACCTCGTTCCAATGTATCCATCCCTCTTGCTTGCGATGAAAGCGGCTTTCTTTCTTTTTAAAGAAAATAATAATTTATTCTAGCGCGTTTGAATACAGCAATACCCCATAAATTCCATCCGGTTTTTCTCCCTACTCTATTAGTTAGCTCGGAGGAAAGAAGGTACGGAAGCTGAGAAGTGTTGGAGCCGGGAAAAACTACATTTATGTTAATCGAAATGGGAGAAGCCTCCTTATGTTTTGGTTGTGCTATGGGCAGTTTTCTTCGTTCCTGTGTTATGGCGACCCACAGAAAAGATTTTCAAAGTTTATTCTTTCCTCGTCAATATTGGTGTTTGCAGAAGAAAAGGGATGACATGCGGGACGATGGTGGAAGGATCGAGGTGCTTTTATAATACATTTCGTACTTATTTACCCTCACTCTTCGAAATCGAGCACCAAATAGGGTAACAAAGTACTATCGTTGTGCCGTTGATCAGATACGCCAATAGAAACACACACCCGGGGGTTCTTGTTCAAGTGAACAAGATTCACGAGTAAAACCGGAAGCTAGGTCCCTTCTTACCCCGTTCCTTCCCC
>QLOI01002643.1:0-34606 GCA_003313605.1 Tuber umbilicatum | reverse complement strand
TTTTCCATCATATGTTTATTGATTCTGGCCCAAAAACGTACCTGCAGCTCGCGCTATGGCATACAAAAAGCCTTAATTCTAACGCAGTAACAAACAAAACAACAAAACTCAAATAACGCAACTAATCCTTCAAAACGGGAAAACAAAATTCCTAGCATTGCCAACGATGACTAACGTAAACAGTAAAGTAACCTCAAACTAAAACAACAGCCCAGTTCAAGGAGAGTCATAAGTAAAGAAACCCATTATCGTAATCACCACCCACAGCCGACGCTGTGGGCATCCAAAAAACAATAACAGCAAGCAAGTAAAAACAAATCAGAAAAGTAAACCCATGAGACCGCAGGAAGAGGAGGCAGGGGAGGAGGATGAGGGCACCGGCGAGCCAGGCAGAGGTGACGCAGGTGGGGAGGCAGGGATCGCAGGAGGCATGCTGGGCGGGAAACCAGTGGCCAAGGCGGAAATGTATCGGGCCAAATTGATAATAAGGGGGGCCGAGAACCAAACAGGGGCGTCAGGCGCTAGACTAGAGATACCGTGAAGGTGGGATGCTCTTTCCTGGGCCTTAGCCAGACAGTGTAGGATAGCGTGATCAAAGGTCTCCTCTGTTTCCTCGCAGAAGGGGCACAGCGTGGAGGCGTAACGATTGGACCAGGAGGTGTGAGCGGCGAGGTAGCTTTTGCCGGCCCTCATCTGATGAAGGTGGCCAGCCGAGAACTTGGGCAAACCCTTGAAGGCGTGAGGAGTAAAGGAGGGGGGGAACTTGTAGGAGGAGGGGGGCGGCGTGGCAGTCCAGGAAGCGAAGATAGAGGTGACAACCTTGGACTTAAGGGAGCCATACGGTGGGGCACCCGCTGGATCGTACGGGCGGGGAAGTAGTAGGTGAGGGGAGGCCAGGGGGAGCCTGTCGGGCAGAAGGTCCTTGATAGAGAAGGCAATGGCAATAGAGAAGACAATGGCTAGCTAATAACAGTTACAAACGGTTTCCTGTTCGCGAAACGCGAGTCTTCCGCAAAACCCTCTAACGAGCCGAGGGCAACCCGAAGAATCCACGGTCGGGTCCCTGCAAGCAACCTTCTCCCACCAAGATATTCCGCCAAGAGCCGATTACAACAACCTGAGATAATGTCAGATCCCCCAGAAGGGTCACCCCTACAGCGCCTCCCAGCAGCACCCCCTGATAAAGGAAAACCACCCATCCACCAACCTCACTTAGCCCACGCACAAGAAACACCCAAAACAAAAATAAATAAAACTTAACTCCGCCTCCTCAAGTGACAAATTCCACCTGCCTCAAATCTCCGCCCACATCCAAAAGCCCTACACATCCCTCCCAAACCACCCCCAGGACCCCTAGGAACTCCGCCTACCACATCTACCCTCCCATACAAATTCCCCCCGGGACCTCTAACTGTCCCGCCTACCTGTCCCATACCCCTACCTAAGCCCGGCGAACCCATCCTAGGACCTGTCGGCACAACCACAACATCTTCATCCCCATCCTGTTTTACAAACTCTCTCGGGATCTCCCTCCCACCCCACACAAAACTTCCAGCTCAGAAAACTACCATACCCTTCTGGACCGCATCCAACTCTTCTCTCCTCTTTGCCAACCATCATTGGCGTTTCCTTAACCTCCTCTTCCTCTTCCCTTCCTCTAACGTCCAAGCAACCGAGGGCTTGCCTCTTGGGGGCCAGGCGTTTGCACCGTCTCAGCAGAGGACGCCATTTCAGCCACCTCCCCCTCAGCCACCAACATGTCATCATCAGCCATCTCCGAAGAAGCTACAGAATCAGCCACACCAGGCAGCCTCATCCGTGCCACCGCCACCTCCTTTTCCTCAACTGTGAATGGGGCCACATCATCCCTACCCACAAACTCTACCTTCTGACCAAATCTCCGCTCACAATTCTGGGAATTGTGAGCCCCTCCGCACACAACACAAACTGCAAACTCTACACCATGATACCTCGCTAACAGCTTCTCAGTAAAAGCCAAGCGAGCAGATAGCACCAAAACATGGTGCCTCAACCGTGAAATCTCCACCTCCTGAGCGAAAGACTTCTCCACTGCCCTCGTTAGGACATCAGCTGACCGTGCGCCCTGTTCCGACAACGGTTCCGAATTTGTCTTCTTAGCCATAACCGAAGTAAACAGCAATGAGGATAGTATCGTAATAAAGATAAAGATAGATGAAAATCCGAAGGTAAAGTAAGTTTATCGATGAAAATTATCCCAAGCGAGGTGCTGTAGAATAAAGACTTGAAGCAATCGTGATGAAAGAATCAAGGACGGTGGTTGGTCAAACCCGGGAAAATGACAAGTAACCTGGCGGTGAAATTGCAATGACTGGGGTTGTAAGAGACACGGAGCATGAACCGAATACTTTTCAAACCTTTTGAGTATATTCCTATATATGATACCTCAAATAAACTGTTTACCTGATTTCACAAACCCACCCTATTCCTAATCTTCTTCCATCCAACTTCTTCTTCGTACCTCCATTCACAATTTCCTCTAAACCTTTCCTCCTACCCGCAGGATTGGCACTAACGGTTGAACCGCTTGCAATCTGAATACCTTCTAAAGCGCTAGGTACTTTCCTCTCGTTGTACGGTGTTATCTCTTTCATTTGCCCCAGCCGATGGCTGAGTTTGCGGTGTTTTCCAATTGCTCAGCGAGGGAGGGGACTCCAAAGTCCTGGCACACTTTTCTTCTACGGCATTCGAGTTCTCACAGTATGCAGTTGCTACTATCATACGAAACGTAGAGCTAGAGTGCGCGGCTGGTGGACGAAAATCACTGGTAAGTACGGGTTTTTAACTGAAAGCAGCTATGCCCACGCCTTCCCAGCCAATAATCTAGTCAATGGGTTCAGGACAAATCTCCATCAACGTTTGGGAAATTCCCCGGATTCCAACCGATACCAAATTCTGTATCCGAACTGGCTGAAAAGAAATTATCAAGAGAAGGATGTTGGTACATTACCGGTAGCCTGGTCGCATTTTAAAGACTTTGCACGGGATACGGGGAGGCTTGGCGCTGTTTCCAACCGCGACAGTACCATATCGCATGCCAAAGCAGCCGACTATTATTAGATAACCTGTGAGGACTTGGAGAGACATATTTTTAAACCTCTTTGGGCTATGCCATCAATCTTTCAAAGTTTTACAGCTCAAGCGTATATTGAACGGAGGCGTGAATAGCTGTTTTCGTTGGGGTGCTTGTACTGTACTGTAAGAGTAACTACTTGGCGATTCATAAAGTATTCGGATGCCTTGGCGCCGGGACACCGGTGTTTGTTTATATCTCGGTGCCAAGGCATCCGAATACTTTCTGAATCGCCAAGTACCGGTGTGGGATATTCTTTCAATATTCCCAGAGGTGGATGGTGTTCTGCCCACGCCTCCCTTGTATGAAAAGATTCTCTTATTGGACCCTTAGTATAGAGGAAATAGGAACCGTGAAATTGATGCTGAAAACAATAGAGTATTGTAGGAGAACTAAGAAGATGGAAGAAGGGGATGAAGTGAACCCAATTGAAGAAGGGAAAACAGTACTTCAATTGCCTGTTGAGGAGGGTGTGGTTGCACTTGGCTAGCTAAGAATTTCCTCCTCTGATTTATATACAGAGAAAAGTGTATGCCAAGCAATACACTAGCGTGCCCTCCATCATGAGGTAAAACTGCCCTGAGACCACTCAAACAACTCTAACAACTATCCTCAGTCCACACCGGCTATTTTAGTCGCCAGACTCGTGCAAGTGCCTTCCTTATTGGAAAATAAGGGTGTCCCGAGTTTTCATCGACATTCCGGTATTTGGGGTTGAAGCAAATCAAAATTTCGCAAGGAGCGGAGGAATTTCTGGGGGAGGTTAGTGGCCAGTATTTTCGGTTGGGACGACAATCAATAGATTTTTGCCAAGTATTATTAGCCTGGAATAAGAGAACGATCGGTATATTAGCAAGTGATTACTAAGCTCGAATAAATCCGGTCCACCGTGGCTTCTCGTGAAGTCGTGACAAAGTAGTGGCTAAACAGTGCTAGAATTAGATTTGTGGCCGCCAAGAGAGCACCCACCTGGCACGTACCGGTGGATAAAGTTATAGCATAGGCCGGAATAGAATTGGTGGATTGTTGGCACTAAGAAAACCACCCATTGTGTTGAGTAGTGTAATAGTTCTCATCGTAGTGCGGCGGTTGAAAATCCTTGGCGTGCAGGGCTGAGGCTGAGCAATACTCTCTTGGCAAACCGCTCCGGTGATACCGACCTGACGATTGATAAAGTATTCGGATGCCTTGACACCAAGATGTACCCAAATATCCCATCTTGCCACCGAAGTATTCGAATACTTTATGAATACATACCAGCTCACCAGCTCCACGTGGAACGGTATCCTTGCCAAACTTTTTTTTTTTTTTCATAAAAAAATCGTTTCCCGGAACAACTGCGGAACATTTTATAAACAAGACATGGAATAGGTTGAATCCCAAAATGGATCCTTATGCCTAACAGCGAGACAATTTGGCCAGATCAGAACGGTTGGGACTTGTTGGAATAATTGTACCGAGGAAAGCGTTGAAAAACACATGCGATATGTTTAACGCGGAATGTTGCTGGGCTAACCGTTGGATCCGGAGCGGGAGAGTCGTGAAGTCGTGGGGATCGTTCGCGCGTTCCCGAAATCAGAGATAATGAACACTTCTCGGAGGCCAAAGGGGTGGCCCCTGTGTAGGCGCACGTATGGTGGACTGCCCGGAGGTCTCTCCTTTTGGCGTCCGAACGGTTTCTAAAATGTGCTATTTCTATAATACTTTCATCTATTCTGCAGACATTAAATATCACTCAATCACTCTGTGCTATCAACTTGTTCGGAATGCGAGAAGATATTTCACTTCACTATCAAACGCGTTTTCCTCCCCGGCCCGGGGGCTCCGGTCTCCGATACCACCGCCCACCGTCCCTCGCCTGGATCCCCGAGAGGCACCTGGTGGGGTCTGAAGTGGGAGAAATCTTCAGCGGGGAAAACGCTTATCAGCGGAAGGAGTAATAATACTCCCCCGACGGAGGAATACAGTGGATCGACCTAGAATGTGGCGGTATTCTACCCTTTTGCTTAACGGGGGTGCATAGGCAGGTAGTTCATGCGGGATGCAAGAACAACCGGCAGCTGGGAGAGGAATTATTCCAGCATTGCCAGAACTCTGACGGGGGGTTCGAGCAGGAGCAGGCGGTACATATAGCAGGCGGCCTCCCACCGCAAGACAGGCAACCATACAATCCCCACACCAATCCGGGATTGGGCTTTGTTCGGTGTGACTGGTGGTAGCGAGTTATCCGTTTTTGTTTTGTTCTTGGTTTCATAGCTGCGGAAGATTTAGCTATGTGTATGCGGGGTCAGCGCGACTACGGTAAATAAAGAGATTGGACGATCTTTTCCACTCAATTCCCTGTGGTGTGTGAAACCGTGCTGGAACCTCCGAAAAATTCACCCCCACCACACACACGCATGAGGTAGCTAAGCCAAGAGCCCGGATCTCCGCCTCCTTATTGACGTGGAACGGATTGCCGCTAGATGTGGTGGGTTTGAGGGGTGTTCTAATTTCTCGCGTCGATGTGTGTCCGCAACAGGCGCGGTTGCGCGAAACCCTGAGGAAAGCCCGTAGTGTAGCCCGTCAGTATTGCGCGGCTCGCCGGGTATATGGGTGGTATTTCGGGGAAATTTTTTGAACGTACTCGTGATCCGCACACCTCGGTTCTGCAGGTTTCCTATATTTTCTCCAATCAATATATTCTCTTGAGGTTAGGCACTAGCCGGTTGGCCAAGTTCCTCTGCGCGTTTTCTCACCCAGCCCCACGCCCCAGTACTGTAATGTTCGCCTACCCTGTACATCCGTAGGTGGATAGTTCACCATCTGCAATAGTTTAGCCTCTTGTCGCTTCGGAATCATTACGGAGGGTTCACAACGCGTAGGTTTCCGTAGTTGCGTCAACCGAGTGACGGATAAAATCTTTGACTAGGGTTGGCTCGCTACTTCTACCGGGGCGCAGGTCGCGGTTGCCATTCTTTTCGTCGGGGGTGATATTGTGTAAATAATTCATCCTTTTTCTCCCCGGTCGTAATGTTATTCGGAGGGGGAAAGCGATCAATTATTTTTCCGGTCGGCGTGGCTGGGATGAATAAAGTACATCCGAGTTTAGGTCTGTGTTTCACGGGAACTCACTCGGCTGATGTGGCTAGGCCTGCGCGTATTTATAATGTCTGGGTTGTTCCTTCCAGCATCGCGTGAGAACCATTTATCCGTTTCCCCTCTTCTTACCTGGTGATTGGGTTTGCGTTTCATGGGGAGTTGGCATTGGCATCCTCCCACCCGCCTTTCTTTACAGGTGGTATATTCGGAATCTAGAGATATCCGGGGTTTCGGGGGCCGGGGGAATGGAGGGGGTAAGTCATCTCAACAGCTGGTCGGGATAGATCCCTAGGCATCATGAATTCCATTCGAGAGGTGATATGGGGTTGCTTTTAGAGAACGGGGGTTATCAGCTGGGGGTCGGCTAAATAATTGTTTTCTCACATTTTATGGTCGTTGGAATTTACTTGTTCTCTGAAGGATCAAGAGTGTCTGGCCAGGTAAGGGCATTTATCATCAACAGAGATTTCTCGAGGGAATTGTGGAGACTCTCGTGGTAATTATGTCCGGGAAAATGTAGTGGCACTCGATAGTGGAATATCGGGGTGTCGTGGTGCCGGGGTGCTTCTCTTGCAAGCGTTTGGGAAGGTTACTTTCATATTCTTGATACCACGTAGTCGGTGCGGTATTCTTCGCAGAATCATGTCTCGTACCGTTCCCATTACCCACGACTCCATAATCCACTTCTTCGGGTTTTCTTTGAAGCCCTTTGAAAGCGAGATCCCCACTACCGGATTGGGATACGGCAACCTCCAGAGCATTAATTATTCGCAAAGGCAAAAGATAGATTCATAATATGAGCGAATCATTCAATTGTCTCTCCGCTCGCCATACTTTACAACCCTGCTAAAACACTCGATCATTGCCGAGAAATAGTGGTTTTGGGACTCAACTTTCCTATATCCTAGCACCCTTATCACCATTCTCGAAAGCTAGGATTCTAATCTACCTAGGGACTAATGTACCTAACCTAAGAGGCAAGAGTTTCCCCTCTAGTAGGCCTCCCGTTTCAAGCCCTGCGTGCCAAATACTATACTCTTGAATACTAAAACATGTCCAATGGGCAACTCCACTCTGATCAGAGCTGTGCAGCGCTTTTACTTTTCACAATTTCTGAACCTCAAGCTAAGGATTAATTAAGGAATGGGGAGGTTTATTTCATAGGCATTGATGATTGTAGAGTAGTATCCTGATCGAATCTTGAAACAGCCCTGTCCCCGCTGCAGAGCTTGAATGGGACTCGGTTCGTGATCGGTCGCTGAATAGTACACTTGAACAGGAACCTTCAAAGTCTCGAGCATCAGCGCAATATAATTATGCTTTTTCAAGCAACATAGCCACCGCTTTCCATAAAATGGCATCCTCAACCACCACCGGAAGACCACCGAACCGATATTCAGCCACGGCCACCGGACCGCTACACAACCTCAGCACAATCCATAAAATAGCACCAATACGCAATGAATCCAACTCCATCTTCCGGGGACCGCAAGGGCAAAGGGCGCGAGAATTCCGAAGAGGGCTTTCAGATCAATCCCAAGGCCTTCGTGTACCTCTATCCTTCATACAGGCAGGCCGAAGCCATCAAAGCCAGAATCGAACGCACCGTGTCCAAACTCCCTTACTTGGCGGACCAGGCGGAGGAGTACCTCGCCCAGGAGATGACTAACGTTTCAGATGCATACTTTGACGGAATCTGCAGCGAAGATCCCGCCGAGGCGCAGAGATATATCAAGGAAGCAATTGCTCGAATGGAGGCTTTCTACGACGACCTTGGCAACAGAATGCGCTCTCACGCTCGGCGCCGTGGGGCAATGTCGGAGCCTCGCCCACGCCCTCTCCTGATTCCTTCCACTAACAACGCTGCCATCCAGACCGGCGAGAGCAGCGCAATGGGCGCTCGTCAAAATCAGCAACCTAGGTCCTTGGGAGTCCTGCCCGGAGAGCCGGAAAATGATCCGGCTGAGCAAGGCCTTATGCATCCGGGAGAGCGGGTTATGGTTATGCCTGCGCCCCCTGTCCGCAGGGTTACCTTCGGGGACACCACTGTGATCCCAGATTCGCCGACCGGTCCCCCAATGAGGAGATCCCTCACCATCGGCTCCATTGCTCGCGCGCTAAGGAGAAATCCGGGGGAGAGCAAGCGCGAGAAGGTGAAGGACCTTTGGAAGAGAGTTCGGGATCAGTTAAAGAAAGAGGATCCAAGCGCTTAATTCGCTCCCCGATCAATTCCCGGGGGACCTCTCCAAGAAGTGATATTACACTGGTGAGCGATTGGGGGTTATGAGCCCAATCTCCGCTCGCCCGGTGAATTTTGGGAGATTTGGCAACGAGTGTACTCCTGCCATTCGGATTTCTGCCTTCGAGCAATTTTACTGTCCAAATTAGATCAGAAAATAAAAATAAAAAAGGGGGGGGCGTTGAAAAAGAATTTGGTAGTAATTTCTATAACGCACATGTGGGAGGATCCAAAGGGTGGGTGAGAAAGCGCAAGCGCTCTGAAAGGCGGCGGGTGTGCGAAGGATAAACAATTTTGAGATTCGATGGTTAGTTTTGGGTATCGTTTCAAAACGTCTGTGCTGTAGTGTGCGCTAAATATTTTGCAACGCGGGACGCCTTGGCATTCAGCCGCTAATTTTCAAAGCCTACTTGCGGCCAATTCCGCGCAGATGTATGGTTATTTTCCTAATCTAACCGGACTTCACACTAGAAAAGATAAGTATTAAATCTGCTGTATGAGAATATATATATCGCCATGCAGATATAGGTAATCCATAGTTTAGGAGATAACTAAGTTGGGGCCGGACTATGGTAGCAAAAACTGATCCGGAGGGAGCTTGACCGTAAGCACTTTTTTTTTATGCTAGGGTGTCCCATCGGCGCCTCGAACCAAACTGCCGTAAGAACTCGAATAATTGGACCCGAGGCTAAGACGTCCGAAATTCCCTCTCTTGGATAAGCGGGCAACGCACAGGAAAAACCGAATCCTATAGCTCGAGCTCGAGACTAAACAAAGTAAAAAGAGTGAGACCTTATAAGCAAAGGCAACACCAACATCTTAGCGTGAGGTCCAATTATCCTAGTTGTTACGCCTTTCCCGGGGCAGCCCAAAAGGTCAATTGGGAAGCTCTTCACTAGATCCCATGCTGGGGCCTGCCCGCATAACCAGTAATCATAAGAAGCTCCGGAATAAAAACCCTTCAACCATCATCATATTTGAATTTGAAATGAGACTTTTGAGATTGCTTGTTGGCTAAGATGTATCATAAGTACAGAAAATGGAACACATGCTGGATATGCATTGACATCGTAGACCCCCCTCGGCCTTGGTACCATTAAATATTGACCTAGCTCGTATATAAGTCCTCCCAAGCCATGATAACTGAGTATGATCTTACACAAGGACCCGCCGGTTCTTCCCGTAGTACCGCCGCACTGAGCCGACAAGCCGCACTCGGATATATAATTCCGACCATGAGTCGGAGTGACAACATGAGATCACTAATAATTTTGGACGATAATATATCGTTCGGGGGGTCAACCCCAAGTAGGGCCGATAGACTATGGTTCATTGAATCGCTATCTCTATACTTTCTCATGAACACGTTAGAGTATTGGCTCCATCATGCGAGTGTGATACTTGCCTTTTAAAGCCGTGTAGACTCCAGGAATGTGGGGGGTTCTGAATAGAAAATGCGGGAACCTGTTTGCCGGAGATGGGTTAGATCGAGTGCCTATGCCAAATTTGTTAGTGTTTCGATAACATCCCCCAAGGGAAAGTTAAAGTAGCGGAAGTAATGCGGGCATATCAGCAAACGATGCCCGGCGGTGTAATAAACCCTATTGACCGAGCTCGAAATGGCCCACCGCAGTAGTGTTTGCTGGGCACCGTAGTAAGCTCCAGGCTTCTTGCAACCGCCTCCATAATAGACCCGAATCCAACCAACCGGGAGCATGCATATGCTATGTTTCCCGCTCCGGATGCCGGCATCCCGGAGATCTCCCTCGCCAACCGTAATTCCAATACAACGCAACGAAACAGACCAAAATCAACAAAACTGAATACAGGAAAGAACCAAAAAGTAAAGCAGATAACATAAGAAACAAGACCGCCGGCAACTGCCGGTGCGCCAAAACACAGGCCCGCCAACTGCTATCAGTAGATTTATTGCCGCCGGCAAAAACAATGAATAAATAACATGCATAATTAGCAAAGCATGTATCATCGTGTGCAAACAACACAATGCGTGAAATACAAACCATCGGACCCGACCCATCCATCCATAAACCCATAAGCTCAAACACTTAAGAATAAGAATAAGAAAATAGTAAACCGATAAACCAATAACCCTCCTCGAGGGCCATCATGTGCCAGCATCCAAACCCTACCACAGCCTCAAAAGTGAACCGGACCTGTAGAAATGTCAGCCGTAGATAGTTTAGCTGAATTTGAGAGTAAATACTTCAATGTCTCTGATCCCGGCGGGATGCTGTCCAACCCGCTGGCCCGCCTTGGGCAAAGCCACTAGATCTCCGTCCACCATTTCCAACATTACCACCAGAGTAGTTATAGGGAGTGGAGCTAGGGGGTGTGAATCGGTCCCTCTCTAGTATCTGTGAGCCTGTATGTGTCGATCCGTGATCGTTATGAGAGAAATATCCTGGATATTGCGGGTTGCCCGTATAATTTTTGGGACTTCGAGGGGGAGAAAAACCTATGTAACTCCCGCGACCACCACTGCTGCTGCGGCGACGATGACCACGATTACTATTATATTCATGGCCTCCGTGAATACCAGGGTTGTTGTTGTAACCGCCGCGGCCACCGTAGATTTGAGGCGAATAACTTCCGTGGTCAGGCGTTTGGTTGAAGTTAGCAGATGTTTGGCGCACCTGGTTATACTGCGGGCGACTCTGCATGCCACGGCCGCTCAATGATCTCCTCCGATTGTCCCTTTGTCCCTGATAGGCTGGGTCGTGGAAGGCTGGTGCTCTGGGATCCAGAGGAGGTGATGCCTGCGTCGGGTTCATAGGGGGAGACATATAGAAGGAGGGGATTGGATGCGGAGTACCCCAGCCTTCGCCCTCATGTGGAAGTGCCGAATACCCATTGTGCCTGTTATCGTGGTGATGAAGATCAGTCTCTGTCCCAGCCCTGTGGCGCCCATTGCCCCTTTTGTTATTCCCCCTTTTGGCACTTTGGGCGGCAGTCTGTGCAGCGCGCTGTTCCTCCTTCTTGCGCCGCTCCTCCGCTACCCTCACCTGCTCCTTGTTGACAATGCTCACAGACTCATCTGATATGTGGCCGATATAGTCACCGAGCAGGGTGGGCTTGATCTCCTTGAATACCTCCAAAAAGAGCAGTGATCCTCCCAAAAACACCTCGCGCTCGTCAGTGACTAATGGCAATACCGGCCTGCCGAACCTGGAGGGGGTCGGCGCCATTGGAATAAAGCTTTTGGCATCCCGATAGCTCACGCCTTCCCAGCCATGCCGGTTCCGTGTAGTACAGCACCTGTAAACGTCAGTAAGAACTCATTCAGAATAGAATTGCCAAAACTTACATAACCCATAACATCTGCTGACCATCTGCGTCCACCCTGTTGGACCTCTCAACCACTAGCCAAGGTCTCGTCTTGAATGATTTGTTTTTCGAGCCCACCTTCAATGCGCCTAGCTTGACCTGCTGCTCCACGTTCAATCTAGTCCAAATCTGATTGCTGAAAAAGAGCTGTCCAGGGCGGACGGGGACAGGGGGTGGAATAGGCGGACCGGATCTATTCCTCGCCCGCATAGGTTCGGACCTCTCCGCCCTCCGCACAGGGTATCGAGGTTGCTCGTGGTTCTCATCATTGTGTCCCCGGAGTGGATCACTGTCCTCGATGTATTTGGTGTCAAATTCCCCCATGATTGACCCGGTATCACTGTCTTCGTCTTCATCGTCTTCGCCATCCTGCTGACGTTCTGTCTGTTCGGGTTCCCTCTCATTCACGGGAACAGACGACTGAGCCATGTAGTCAAAGTGGAGCCCCTGCGCGCCGGGACTGCTATGAGAGGTCTCAATCACCTGGGCTTCACAAGTAGAAGAGCCACATATGGGGGTATCGAAAGCTTCCCCCGTCGTCACAGGATCGGAGTTGTGGATGATGTCGGTGGACCAGGACATTGCCGGCGGTGAGGTAGGGTATTTGTGTTGAAGAAGTAAGGGAAGTGGGCGAAGAGTTTTGTTGCACAAAAAGAAGTGTGTGTGTTGTGGGTGCAGTGGAGGGGAAGGCTTGATGTGCAAGAATGTTAGTGAATTGAAAGTGAGAAGAAAGAGAGAAGGAAGAAATTGGGGAGAGGGCAGATAGTTCATTTATATGCGAGTCTTGTGAGCGGCGACTGTCGTAGGGTGGGAACAAACTGTATTAGGTTAAAAACCTGATCCCCACAATTAGGTTTGTTTGCCAAGGACAATAAATTAGATTAAAACCCACAGGAACATCCCGATACTATGCAAACTTAGCACTCATTCTGTTGACTTCTATCAGCTACCGCTAGAGTTCCTGTGGGAATTTACCAATAACCACATCGAGCCGCGTCCTAAATTGATTTCAAAAACGGTCATATCGTCCAATGGTAGCCACATACGCCGATTACCGCTTCGGCAAAAATTCACTACTTCATGGCCGGTCACTCCAGCGACCTTCACCTGACACAATTGCATCATAATAGCAAATACCCCTCCTAGAACCACCCCTAGGATTGAGCACCAGGCGAGCGATCACTGGCCGCAAGCAATGAGAGAGTGCACACCATCGAACATTGCGCAGAACTAAAACAAGTGTCAAGTCCGGAGAATGACAGATTCTGGTTGGAGACTGGTCCCACCCGGCAAGTACGAAAAAAACCATCTAGAGATTATTTACAATATTCTTTAGTCGAAAGGACTGGATTTTGGCCAGTAACGTCTCCTTCCAATCACCAAGAGGGGTTTGTTAGTCTCCGCCGAAATTGCGGTCATCGGGGATCAGCTAGATCCCCGACCGTGACCTGGAAGGCCAGCCCCAACGACAGCGATATCTAGACTCGAGGAGACAGGTACGCACGGGAATTATGTTTCAATACAAACTCCAATATCCTACCTCTAATACCGATTCAAATGCTAATTCTAGACTTTCTAGTTCCCGCACACACTGTGTATGTCCTATTTCGACATACCGCCCGAACCGACATAGCTCCCGACGCGAGCCCATAGGTAGCACGACAGCTGGTTCGACTTCCTCCAGCAAGCTTTGTATTCGGCCCACCCCGGCCGTAAATTCTTGAGCCCGGCCCAATCCCAGTCCAAGTCGCGGCCGGCCCGACCGGAACCCGACCCTACCTCAACTAAGCCCCGGCAACTCGGGAGGACCAAGCTATTCAAGAGCAGGGATTGATGCAATTATATTTACAGAAGGCAATTACTTCAACTTTGGTGAAAAACGACTTCAAGGGGAACAATTATTCTCACAGGTATGTTTCCTTCCAGATCCCCCACCCACCACTCCTATCGTCGATTGCTAGCTTTGGAGACGTTGAAGTGCTAGAACAGTATCTGAGCTAAAAGGACCTCGCGAGTCACTAATCGTTTATTTAGTCCCTGAGATGTTCTTTCAGGTTCGGTAGACATACCTAGTATGCTATGATTAACGTAAGTGATAATTCACTTGGGCCTCCTTTCCAGCGTTTTTTTCTGACTATCGAGCATGCCACCGGTGACCCGGCCCGTCCCGGCCCCACCCGAATTCAGCCCGAGCCAATTTTGAGGATTGATACCGACGAGGTAATACTCGGAGTTGGACGAGAAACAGCCTGCCGATTCGGCAGGCGACTACCGCAAATGGCCTGGGCTGAATTGGGCTGGCCTATGAAAGCCTACTAGGCCTGATAGGCGCCTATAGGTCAAGTAATTTTATTTAATAAAAGATTATGTTAAGGGTAACTTGATTTCCCACCTCTTTCAATTTTCACACCGAGCCCACGATACACACTAGTATAGGCCATATAGGCCAGGCCGGCCTATCTGGCACCATGTGCAATGTCCATATGGCCTATAGGCCGGGCCGGGCCCGTCCAGGCTCAGCCATTACTGGGCCTGCAGGCTTGGGCTAGGCTAGATCCTGAAGAATTGCTATTGGCCAGGCCCGTTGGGAACACTGGACAGGCGAGACCTATGGTCGGCCACCCAAGCTGCTGCCCTTATGAAACTCGGACGCCAGTGCTCTACAGTTCGCCTGGGACACTTGGGTGCACTGGCTAAAGTATGGGGAGGGCGGGCTGATACTATGGCAGTACCAGATCTAGCATATATTGCCCTCCAAGTGAACCAAGTCAGCGAAATATTGTACAGAGATTGGAGGTGAGGGGAGGTATGGAATCAGGAAGTATGGGAGATGGAGACTTACCGGATAGTACTAGTCCAAGCACACCTGCCGAAGGATCTAAAGATAAGGGTTGGCATTGAGAAGATTAATGGAGTTTCCAATTGTGACCAGGCCGCTTAGTCATATACATTAGCTCTTTGGTGTAGTTCAAGGGAGCTGTTCAAGGAAATAAGCTCAATACACGCATCATATTCTCAAAACCCACCATACCTGCTTATATGAGCTTGGGAGTTGGATGAGACTTTTAGTTTCTCATGCTTGGGACGCGTGAGATGTGCCGCCCTTTCACCTTCTTATTCAAAACCTTTCTCATGACAGGTACTTTGTAATTCGCAGTACCATCCCGCTCGCTACAATGAAATTTGAGGAAGGAACCTCCACTTTCGCTCCAGAACCCCCCCGTTTTTATAGACCCTTTAAATTTGGTTAACCTGGTTTGGCCTATTATGATATTATGCTTAGGTTATGGCATCTCAGGAGCGTTGAATTTTGGTGTGCTCCGCTTCTGTTCCCTCTCAAATAATCGTGCAAAACATAATGTCGAGTGATAATCGGTGATTCATCTTTCCTACCATGCCGTGAAAACTTGCTTAATCGGACGTTACGTTACAAAGTCTAAAATTCCCTTTCTGGAAAGAGGAGAAAACACAGGAAAACCACACTCCCGAGACGGAAAAAAAGGATTTATTGACCTCACTGAGATAGGAAAGCCTGGAGGCATAGTACATGGTTAAATTATTCAAGTTCTTACTGCGGGCCATGATATATCAGACCGAGGTAGTACTCGCTCTCGGAAATTTCTCGTTTCCTGCGTTTGGCTCGTATAGTTTAAGTCAAGCGATAGGGGACGTTTAAGGGGACTCGGCTATCGTCCGATGGATATTTTTTGGAAAAAAAAAGATTTGGCTCCGGAAATTCCACCGATTTGTAGTCAAACGAATAAGTTGCAAAATCAGAAGTTGTATCCCGTAGTTCCTCCATATATTTTAAAAGATTTGTAATATCTCTATGTAGAGCAATACCCCAAATAGTACAACAAGTGTTCACAGCGGGCAAAGGAGCCGGTAGACTGTCGGTCCGGCCAAGGCGGTTCAGCCCAACAAATAGCCCAGGCTGATACCAGTTGAGTTTTGTCAATCCAAGAATACCTATGGGCCCCCGATGAATATCGAAGAATTGTGGCGGCTTGATCCCGCAATATTTTCCACATTTTCTCCGCTCCCCCGTCTCGACACTTGGGGGTGCTACTTCTACAAGCCGTGTGGGAAACTCCCATTTGGTAGGCTCTCGAGAATGGTGCGGGGAATCGGTCATATTTTCCAACTGTCATGAAATAAATTATTAAACCGCAGGATCGAGTGATAATCCGTGAATATCATGAACCCTTTTGGTTGCTCAATGTTCAAAACAGTTACCAGGAACTAAACTGGAACAGCTTGGTGAGCAACCCTAAAAAAAAACTTGAAACCTTAGCGACCAAATTCCACCGAACTCTCTTGAAACTTCATTAGACGGTCGCTGTCTCAATTGGAATAAGCTTTCCCGCACGTTTCAAACGTGGTCCGTACCCTTCTATTCTCCGACTATAGAAACAATTCAAGATTCGACAACCACCTAGAAATGGCCATTTCCGACAAGCATATATAACCGCGCAAACACGGCCTCCACAAGCCCTACCTGTTATCTCCAAACCCATAATACACATTTTCTCGCACTCTTTCACTCCGAGAATCCTTCTCAACAACCTTCGCTTATCATACAAATATTCCTACTGCCTCGCTTAGGCTACGCATACTCACAAAATAACCAATCATGCAGCTCACGGCGATTCTCTCACTCGCAGTCCTCCTGCCCACCATCGCTGCCCATCTCACGATGTTTGAGCCCAAACAGTGGAACGTTCCAGAGGTGGTCAAAGCCACCGTCGAAAAGTCGGATGGAAACCTCAACCCGCTCCAAGGCGACGGCAGCAACTTCCCTTGCCACGGTGTCGCCCCGGAAGCCCCGGTGGCGACCTACCTCCCGGGCGCCTCCCAGTCACTGAAGATCAAGGGTTCTGCAGTCCATGCCGGTGGCAGCGGACAGATGGTCATCACCTACGACACGAATCCGACCAAGAACACCGTCTTCCGAGTGATGACAAGCTACATGGGCGACCACCCAATCAAGGCGGCGGGCAACCTGGGCCCGGCAGATCGGGATCCCCAAGGAAAGGCGTCCGAACTCGAGCTCTGGAAACTCAACCCCCTAAGCTTCACCGTGCCCAATGGATTACCAAAGGGAAAGGCAGTCGTGGCCTGGACCTGGTTCAACCACGTGGGCAACCGAGAGATGTACATGAAGTGCGCCACCGTCATGATCGGCGGGGAGGAAACGTCGAAGAGCGCTTTCGAGGCGCTGCCGGGCATGTTCAAGGCGAATATCGGTGGGGGATGCACCGTTTCCGAGCAGATCACCGCGATAGACTTCAAGAACCCCGGCCCCGAGATTTTCGGAAAGGGCGTCACGCCTGTTCCCTGCGGGGAACCTTCCGATAAGGGATCCAGTGGTGGTGGTGGATCCGCAGCGGCGGGACCGGGCGCGGGGGCTAGTACTTTGGTCGGAAATACCATTGCACCCACTAAAACCAGCACTCCTACTTCACAACCGGCGGGAGATGGTGCCGGTGAGGAGGGAGTGGCCACTACTTATGTTACCGTCACGCCTTTACCTACCGCCTCGAACCAAGCGCCTGCCGAGACACCCGCGAATAGCACCCCCACAACTCTCATCGCATCGACAATCCGTTACGCTCCGCCTCTGCAAACCGGAGGGCAACCGGTCGAAGCTTGTGCAACCGAGGGTGAGATCACCTGTGGTGAAAACGGCACATGGTATATGTGCGGCTCGGGCCGAAAGCAGTTCATGGGTAGTGTCGCTGCGGGAACTACATGCGTCGCCGGAAAAATCGCCAAGAGGGGTATCCGTAGGTACCACTTCTAAGTGTTTAACCCGGTTCGCCTTTCCTTGCCGTTAGATATTCATTTCCCCACTTTTATTTTCATTAATCTTCTTTTTCATCTTGTTGATCGGCCCTCAGGTGGATGGCAGGGCTTTTGTTTCTCATTTTAATTTCATGTTCAATCCGGATATCCCCTTTGTGCCTTCTTTCACTAATTTTTGGTTCGGCTTTCTTTTTTTTGCTACGTTTAAAGCCAGCCGCACTCCCGGGGGAACTGGGAGCACTTGGAATTGCTGCCGGGAGTGTCTAGAGGCGCTTTGTAGATGTTGAATTATCCTTTCATTTAGTGTTTCAGGTAGTGGATACAAATTATAACTTTTTTCTTTGTCTTGCGGCTCTCGAACTTGCCCACATCATCCAGCGCGATCGTGACGGATCAGTTGAGTCCACGAGTGATTAGGTGTGATACAAATGCTAGATCAAGGGATCGCAAGGGTGACGGTAGTACTAGGATACCGTAGAATCTCAAATGATCAAACCGTGCGCTTTGCACAATCGAGAAGCCACTACTCTGGAACAGGCTCCTCAAAAAAAGCGAGCAGCCCAGCCCCACCGGGAAGGAAGAAAGAAAAAATACAATATATTACCAGTGGCAATTCCAACATCACAGAACACGGTCCGATTATTCGAGATTTCCACGGTTGAAATTCGTCCTCCGTGGCCATCATACCATAATTGTAAATTATTGCCATTCCCTCATACCCAGAGAGCGCAATCCCAAAGTCTATTGCGGCGGGATTGAGCATTTCGGTTACGCTGGCCTCCGATTTGACTCAAATAGAGTACTAGTACCGCAGAGAGTACCAAGGTGAACTCACCTAACCGACCACCCATACGTCAAACATCCAAGCCGGTATATATGGTACCGGCCCGGCGACTCCGGACTACCGATAATAAATTAGATTGCGCTCCGCTCCTCGCAGCCGAACCGAGAAATTCAAAGCAATACCCGCTGAAACTCCTCCGCCTTTGAGCTATCAGCCCCAACATCCCCTCACCTCGCTTCACCGCAACTTCACCCGGGTGCTTCAGTGGTGAACTACAACCGCCAACGCAGGCGAGATGACCAAGCGCTGTTGTCGACTTGGGTGGCACACGCTCTTTCCATCTCCCGTGACCGTCCGCGCGGGAATGACTGACGCACACAACAAAGCGAAAGCTCCCTGGATTTTTTTTCTTTCTTCCTTTTTCACCTCCTAGCGAGTCGTACGATAGCGCCTCCAACTTCCCAGTGCGATACCGGACCCGAGCTTTGAGAAATACCGGTATAAAACCTCGACACCACCGGTGTGAACACAGGCTGTGTCCTCCATGCTCGTATATCCAGGTGAGCCGGGACGACCTTTGAGTGTAAAGTATTCCCGCTTTTCCGTTTCTCAGAGCGGGGCTATATATTAGTGGGGACGGGGGTGGATGCCACATTCGGCGGTCGACCGGCGGTGCTCAAGTGACTTTGGCGAGAGCAAAAAGTTGAAAACTGATAGTGCCGCGTGAGTCTTGACCAATGGTTTTGTTTTGTCTTGTCTCGCCGGGGGAGTAGGACGGTGTTCTGTAACGGAAGACAGTGCGCCGATCCCGGGGGTCGCTATGGGTATGAATGATATCAAGGTGGGATGGGGACAGCAGCATGTTTCCAAATCGGCTGACGTCCGAAGAGTGGGTTAGGGTTTGCATGGCCAGTGGGACCTGGGTACTCGAGTATAGCACCATGGAGCGCGTGGCGCTTTGCTGGTGATGTGGTAATGAATTTTTGAATCCCCCCGGTCACTATTCCCGCTTTCCGCACCTCCAATCCGACAGTGTTATGATCTCGATCTTTTTTTTTTCTTCCCAGTGAGACCACATTCGTGGCCCAACCAAACAATCTTCCCTCAATCGATCGGCGCGACGAGGGTAAACGAATTACTGGTGGATCGAACATCTACACCCGAGGAACACGGTACACTCCACGGCCAAACAAGGAAAGCTCTTGCTTTTGGAGGAGGTCATCCGGCCTCTACATTTTCATGACGCGAGTCGGTTGTTTGCCGTCGCTAGCGGTACAGACTCCATTTGCTTTACGAATTTTTTTTTCTTTTTTTCTGACGAAATTTATCCAGCGCTTGCAATTGAATCACCCTACGGTAGGGTTTTCCATGCGTTTAACCGAGCCGCGGTTCCGACGCAGCAATCCCTGCAGAGTGGTACGGTACTGCACAAGTATTCCCGCAGCCGCGTGTACATCGTACTCGAGTACAGTACAGGATCCACGACCGGCTCTCTGGATCCGGGTGGACGAGGGTTCTGTGGCTATTGCGGCCTTCAATATTTATTACCGCCTGACCCGGCATCAACTACCGTAGCATTGTCGAAACTTTGTCAAAGGCGAGGTTGACACGTAGTACTGTACTCGCACAATGTGCTCGAGTACGGTATGTAAGGGGTTCGTTTCTGGTGCTCAGCCACTCGGCAAACGTGCCGGTATTTCAATACGGCCTATCTTCCTTCTGCGGTGATTGGACGTACAAAGCGGCACAGAAATGGTACGAGTAATGGATGGTTCCCTCGTGGTGGTCGTACCAGTACAAGCTCCGAATGTCCAAATCAAATACCGTCCGGAAGATTCGTTAGCTTTCGTCTTATCTTTGACAACGGGATCCTCGAGCTCCCAGATAAATGAGCCCATCCCGGAGATCCTCTTCCGGTCGCGGATATGGTGTGATGTCTGTTGCGGCTTCGGACCTACGATGGGCTCTTCAAGACAATTACTCAGACATCATATCACCTCCGGGTTTCTACTTTCACGGGTTGATACGGAAAATGCCGGTAGTCTCTCACAGGGTACCGGTACTGCATGTCAATGCATCTTGGTTGCTAAGCTGGCTCGGTAAGACCGTTGATGGGTTAAGTTTACTCCTGGTGTAACCGGTATGGATTGCTGTTAAGGTTTTCAGGCTTACAGATTGTTGAAGCAAAGAGAGCTGGCAAGGTATTTGCTTTATGTTTGATGTTAGGCGTCAGTTGATGCCTTGTTGTTTGATTTTGTTACAAGGTTACGGGCTAGTCTAAGGTGTATTTAAAGACAGAAATCTTCCGGCACTTAGAGGAGCAGACATCGGCAGAGAGAGTTCAAAATACACTTAGTCTAGCAGTTACTTCAGTTTAGTATTCACTCCCCAAACAGCTTGCAAGTCCAGGGTTTAGGAAGCTGGCGATATGGTAATGAGTATCTGCTGAGCGCTCTATTGAAGCCTCCGTTAGCTACCTCACTTGAAGCCACGATACTTTGGGATTTGAGTATAACTGTCGTCAACCTCTATCAATACCCTTCCCGTCTGTGTTCTCAGTAACACTTGGGGGAACGCGTTACTCCTGTGAATTTTTTCTGGGATAGGCCCATTTTTCACCGCCGCGCCGATGCATCCATGGAAACACTGAGAATTACCGTATTCTTCTGACCCTCAACAAAACATTACCGGTATTCTTTATTCCCGACGGAGAGAAAACTCAGTTGCTGCATGACAGCCCCGCACGTGTCCACACGCCCCCCGTGGCCTGTCCGCCCGTTTGACAAAACGAACAACTGATCCGTGATCAATACTATGAGACACAGGCGCATGCCACTTGAGGACTCTCCGACATCGGCGGAAGCAGATTGGCGGCACGCACACGAGTAATACATACCTATACTCCGTCTCCACTCCTCACAAAATTTTATCCCTATCCCCTATTTTCCTTCCCTCTACCAAACACCACGGATACGACAGGTGAAAAGAGCAAAAAAAAAAAAAACTCAAAATGGCGGCAGCACTTACTATCCTGCCTCCGGAGCTCCTCATCGAAGTGCTACAATCGCTCCCGGACTTTGCGGCCCTGCACGCTCTGAGCCTCGCCCACCCACGATTCCACAGCGTCCTCCACGCGAACCCGACACCGATATGCACCTCCATAGCCGAATCCGATTTCGCGGAATTACACCCGCTAGCCCTCTCCCTCCTCGCGACGCCGACGCCCCCGCTAGCGATCGGGATAGCGGAGGCCAGCGAACTCCTGCGCACCCGGTCGACCTGCCGGAAACTGGCCGACGCCTGGAGGGGCTCGCTTCTGGAGACGCTCGGATTCACGGACGGTTACGGCGCGCCGGTGCTCACGCGGGTGCAGGGGCGCCGGATCCTCACGGCGGCCTACCGCTTCTGGCGCGCCGTTCGCGACACGAAATACATGTTGGAGTTGGACGACCTCGCGATACTCGAGATGGCGGAGCTCGTCGAGTTGTTGCCCGACCTGCGGATTCTCGAAGGGATGGGTGATCGGGTGGAGGTCCTCACGGCGAAGACTTGCCTGCAGAATCGCGCGAAGCAATCCGGTTTGAGGGTGTGCGTGATGGATCTCCGGTTGGTGAGGGAGTGGTTTGGGGAGTAGAGTACTGTACAAGTAATGGGTGCAGTGGTTTGCTTTCTTTTTTTTTTCTTTCTCTTTGTTTCAATCCTTGTTTGCTAGAGGTCGGCGTGGATGGACGGATATAATGTAATGTAATGTAACGGTTTCGCTGGTCGCACTTCATATATATACGTTCATTTACCGGGGGTCTTCAGGAAACGGTGATACCGAGATCAGGAGAAAAGCTACCTCCAAAGCAGGATACGAGCAAACACAACCCGTCGCGACACTCTGCCACACAGACTCGAGATCACAGGAGAAAGAAAGCGACAGCGACCGACAAAATCTATTCACAACTCCGGCGGTACCCATAAAAAGTAGACCAACGCAGTCATCATAAAAGCATCCCAGATTCCGGAAACCAAAGGAAAACCCACGAATATCCCAAAAATACTCCCATGACCCCCAACACATGCGACCACGCGCCCTGCTGACCAAACCCACGGAACGCAAAATATTTAAGCATCTGAAACTGCACAGCACCCGCCTGATATGCACCATTCCGGACCCCACAAAAAAAACCGCCCACGAAATTTGGCCCCAGGACCAAAACACACACACCTATAACATCGCACACGTCGGACCCGAGTACGGTAGTTGCTCGCACAGGGCCTTCTTCAGACATGTCGGGTCACCGCCGTCGAGGGATTCGCGCAAGAACTCGAGTTGATTCTAAGTTTTGCGCTGTACGAGTATGGGGCAGCCGACCCAACCGAGCGCAAGGCGAACATAAACAAGTGACATCTTGGCATCAGGATTCCCGATCGGGAAGCTGGCTCGCTCTTGATCGCCGCATCGGGAGATGATCGACCGCTTAATCGGTTGCCGTACCGGAACCAGAAGTAACCCATGTCGATTTGTACTAATAGAGGTAGAAGAGCACTTCTACTGGTGCAGGCTTCCCAAAAGGAAGATTGGGCGGGGGAATCCATGCTAACGGTCGAAAAGTGAGAATAAAAAGAGTCCAACGTAGGGGCCGTCAAGAGGACTATAAGAGTAGAAGTCTGAAGCACTGGTATTGCGCTTCGGTGGTTGGAATTGAGAATATTCGGTGACAAAGAAGGGGATATACTGGTATGAGCAGTTCGTTTGATGTTTTTTTTTTTTTAGAAGAGGAGAGTGGGAATAGACCGAGAGCTGGTTGGTAGGTGAGGCTCTAGCCACTATTACTCGAGTCTTGTTGGGCTTGGCGCGCCAAGATTATGAGCCTTGGTCAGCAAGGAGGGGAACCAGTCGGATGGACCTTCAACTGAGCTCGGCGAGGTCACATTTTCAACGGGCGTTACGCATGGGAACGCTAGTATAAAATAAATCGCTAAATTCGCCAATCTAGCAACTTGAAACGGGGAAAACAAATTCAACTACGACTACCAGTCGGCTGCTCAGTGAAGCCGGGAACCGGAGCTTCGTCCTTCCATCGCTATCGCTAAGGTCAATACTCGTGACATCAGTTTTGAGGCACCCGATAGTTGCCCTCCATCCCCGGTGGGGCGCCCAGCCGAATATCCCTCCTTATGGCCGGATTCCTTGAAGAGCATCACAAGCTTCGCAAAGAGCCTGTACGGGTAAAGCCTCGCGCTACCCGTCTGGTCCTTCGGAACAACGACACTGGCGTGGGCGTGTAATACGGCGCTCGGTCCCGGATGCCCATAAAAACTTCGCGTTGAAGTTGGAATGAAATCCTGGAAAAGCATACGAGGATACTCACCAACCTCCCGTACCGTCTCCTGCAGAAACCTGCAGAGTTTCTCGAATGTTTCGACATAACTCCACGCACCAGTACCAGTATACAGCGCGGTATCCGCGCGCGCATTTCCTCCAAGAGTACGCAGTTCGCCCGGTCTGATAGTTACCCAGTCGGCCTCAGGAGCGCAGCCGAGCTTATCTCTTTTGAAGGTGTTGAGGCCACTATTGCGCTTCCGTTTGTAAGCGGCGCTGGACGGGCGCCGGCTAGAGAGGTAGTTTCAGATGAAGTCACTCTGCGTTCCAATTTCCGCAACGAGCGCCTCATTTGCAGCCATAGACGCGTGGGTAAAAATCGAGGCCGTTGAGATCGGCAGTGGCGGCCTTATTCTTCCTGATAGTTTGAGTTCTTATGTCTGGGTTACAGCTAGGGCATCTTAGCCGCGGAGGATTTTCAGGCATATGTTTCAATAGTACTCGCCGGGGTTAACAGAAACTGGAAAGGGGGGAATCCCGGCTCTGATAATATAGTAACAAGAGCTCACGGCAACTTGAAAAGTAGCAGCAGGGATTACCTCTTCATAAACCGGTACAATGAAAAATCAATAAAAACAAGCTTATGGCAAGAAGGAGAGTGAGTGGCTTGCATATGATGAGAAAATGAAGTGAACTGTTTCTGAGGGCATCTTGGTCTTTCAAGAATATTGCCTAAGGCCTCTAGTTTATGATAAATAGTCACTATACTCGATACAACTAGTATTTCTTCGAGATGTCCCATAACACTGTCTCTCTTCCCAGCCGGTATGATCGTCTGATCGCCTTTCGCCTGTTCAACCGTGGTTAGTTTCCAGTTTTCCGGGACCCTGGCGAGTACTTACAGCCACTCGACAGAAGTATTCGTGATCAGAGACATGTTTAATTGCGTTTGCGCAATTTTGGTAGGTGGGGTACTGCGGCGGTTGCAACGCCAGGCAACGGGCAACGATGGATTGTCACCGCCTACGATGAACGATCACCTGCTACGATCAACGATCACCTCCACATAATCAACCCATTAATCAACAAGTGTTGATGATAAAAGAATAAAGTAAATATAAATCATTTAACAACAAGAATGGTTAAACATAATAGCTAATATCTTGTATATCCTCCCTTTGCTTTTAAAACTGCAGCCACTCTATTAGGGATTGATTGCCAAAGCAGTTCAAAAAACTCCTCAGGACTGGTTTCCCAAACTAGATGAAGTACAGAAGCTAACCTCTTTTTCACAGCCAGCTTTACTCCTGTAGAATTTCCAATTCTTGGATAAGGCTGATACAACCTCTTCCTAATCTCTATCCATACATTTCTTGATGAGATTCAGATCAGGGAAATAGGGAGGGTGCTCAAATAGATCAATATTGTTGTCCTCAAACCAGTTCATAACAGTATAGGCTTGTGAACAGGGGCATTGTCTTGTTGAAAAAGAAAATCATAAATACCACAAGCTAACATTTTATGAATGAGAGGAAGTGGCTTCTTAAAAGTTTAGTATAGGTAGTTTTGGTAATATTACCTTAGGTAATAGGAACTAAGGGCTCCTGATTCCTACCCCAAAAGCATCCACAGACAATTAAGGATATTCAGATATAATTTTCCTTTGAATACATGCAATCATTTAGCTAATTTTGTCCATGCTTCCTAAATACTCAGTGCTGCCTCAGCTGCCCGGATTTACCCACATCATACTCACCAGCCAAAAGTAAACCTTCAAAGTCGTCATTAATTAAATTCTTATAAGTAAGTACCCAAATTACTTTTTTTGGTAATATGCTTAAGTTTGAGCTTGGGTCTCTATTTGACTAGCCAATTTTTCTGATTAGATTTTATGAGAACTTTGTCCACTATAACCAAGATTAGTATTGACTAGAACTAAGCATGTCTGAGTCTTATTAGTTACATGTGTTAACAACCTGTAGAGCAATGAACTCCTAGTACATGATAATTTAGCATGTAACCTGTTTGGGCCAGGGGTCAGTATTAAGATCTCTGAATAGATCTTCCTTATCTTTTTAACTTACAACAGGCAATGGTTGTCATTATTCTGTTCTTACTTTACTTCAGTTGAAGATTACAATCCTTATATTAAGTCTTAAAAGTAATATTAAACTTCTAAGTCTATATAATACAAAAAAGTGCAAGACTGGGGTAATAGCATTCCTGTTTTCCATGATTGAGGATCTATTATCGCAGTCTCTATTATTATAGAGACAGGCATTCACCCTTTTATGTGGGGAAAGAACATGTATGGGATTAATTTTAAAGACAAGAAAATAACTTTAGGAATTGTATAAGGAGTGATTAACAAAAATTGTTTTTTTTTTTTTTTCATCATCATAAGATTACTTGTTTAGGGTACAAGAACCATGAGGACAGAGGTAGCTATGGCGAGAAGAAAAGCCCTTTCACCATGGTCCTGTCCTCAGATTCCGCCACTTGAACGGGTTGGGGTCTCACCTAGAGCCTGCAACCTGGGAGATTGCCATACTGAAAGAACCACAAACAATTAACCATACATGAACCATAGAGAAATACATCAGCAAAAAAATACCCTGCGTCTGGTGTGTCAGGGTTGTCCCCTGACATCCGTGACACCGCTTCTATGCCCCCTGTGTCCTGGATGCCCTGGGGTCAGTAGCAATGTCCGCTTGCATCTGGCAATCTACACTCGCCTCAACAGACTTGGTGGCATCATGAGGCAACGTTGCGTCAGATCCATGTTCAGTCAACACCCGAGTTATGCTTCCGGTTGCATTTCTGCTCTGATGCCAGCTGCTACATCTTATTCCTTGCCGGGGCCCTGGTACCAGCTACTACTACTACTACTACGATGATATTAAGCTTCATAATTCATTTCACAAGGGTAAATTCTATTTTAGGCTCTTCATGACTGAAAGAGCAAATGTGGACCTACATTCCACCTGAAATCTGAGTGATAGCCATAGTTTGGTAGTAGGTGGTGGTATATTATTATGATATTACTCCTACTTCCCAGCTCAACCTCACAACATGCTCATCGGGCCCCTGCACAACATACTGCTCTTCATGACATACTCTCTTTCACAACACGCTTCCCTTCACTATGCACTCCCATTGACAACATGGTTTACCCTAGGTAAGTAATTTTACTGTTACAGATTCATTTGCATCAGATTTGCTAGGCCTATTCCTTAATATTATACTGTTTCCGGAGTACTCCATTTTTCCAAATTCAGTAATTATGCTGACATGCTGCTAGCAACTACTACAAACTGGTATCCTTGTACTTGAGCAACAGCTCTCTTTGCAAGGTAATTATTTTAAAGTTCCAAGGATCATCAGCAAAAACTTTGGTTTGCATCCTGTGCATCCCATGCATCTGACGCACAGGATGCGCGAAAGACAGATTGCGAATCAGGATGCAATGACGTGCCGTCGTTGTGTCCTGATTCTGCGTTCCGTGCAGCCCCCAATCCTGGCGTCCCAGACCCTCCTCCCTTGCATCCTGGCTTGGTCCCGTTCGCACAACTGATATCCTGAGCACCTCTGATTTGCCCCTTGGGTATCCTGGTCACCTCCTGCCTTCCCCCCCCCCGCCTCGTGACGTCTGATCTGACTCCTCCGCGCCATTCTACGCCCTAGTTCCTAGCACTCCAGTCGTGGCGCTGCCCTCTCGGCTAACCTAACGCCTAAGTTCCTCCTTGATTTACTCCCTACTCCCGTGATCTCTCCGCTTTGCTCTCCCATATCCTGACGCTCCTTCCCATGTTGGCGTTGCCTCCTGAATCTTCACCATACGTTAAGTCTCTTCAAGATTATAGTTCATATAACCTCAATCTTCCGGACGTTCTTCTGATGCCTTACCCTCTATTCCCGACACTCTCCCAACACTCCTTATTTTCCTCCAGATTCTAGATACTCTACCTTCCTCGCCTCCTCTTTCGCCGGATGTTGCCCGGACGTTGCCCTCATATCTGTATTTTCCGCTCTATCCTCCGAGTCGTCATCTGTGCCCCTGATGATCCAAGTGGCTCCGCCCTGGATCACTAGAAATCTAGTTTAAAATTCCAAATATTGTATTATTACCATTACTATTAAGCCTACTATTACTCTAGTACATCCCAAATTCTACTCTCTACAATGACAGCCTCCCATATTCAACGTCGAAAACAGGGCGATTGACCCGCCGTAACAATTTTCCATCCTGAGCCAGATTTTCACTAGTCACTGGCTCCCCCTCATCCATGCCGTCCTGCAATGGATTGCTGGTCGGGTTGAAAAGCCCTTGGGCATCTTGTGAATCGCCGAGACTGAGTGACAACCTACCCGACAGGGTTGGGCTTCTCATGTTTTCCACCGTGAGAAGAGACGAAATACCATACGGATGTTCGACGTGTGGAGGACTACTCACCAGAAACCTTAGTTCAGGGTCTATCGCTGTCTTGCCCAAATCTAAACTATCATCTGTCTCCTGCGATTGAAAATTTCCCCCAGTCAGGCATCTAACTGGGTGCACCCCCCATACGCCTACCCCACCCTGACCAACATTTTCAGATCGTCTGGAGGATTGCATTTTCTTCCTCCTCGCCAGTTCCCTACTTCCCTTCTCCATGTCGTCCAGATATCCCTCTCTCCGGACTTTCACAACTTCGTGATTTTGTTGTACCCTTGCGATGATTGCTCTACTTATATCCTCTATGACCCCCATCTGCACGTCTTCTTCGAAATTCCGCCACGTCTCCTCCTGCCGTGCCAACAGGTCTGGGACGTTGTGTAAAAGGTCAGCGCACTGATAGCTAACACCCCGTGATAGGCATTGTGTACTGGGAAACCTTACGTGCTGCACGGTTCCCCTGGAAGTCAGGAGGATCCTGTTAGATCCCAGTCTGCCACGCCGTGAGTGTATGGCAGATGATTGCACATGTCAGGCAGATCACTGTACCGTTGATCAACGATAGAAACTCCGGATCCGCCATGCCCTGCATTTTCTTTCCCGCGAAGTATTTACTATAGATTGCATCAGGGATCTGGGGCGCCAGAAACCGTAGGCTCAGGTCCTACATCGAATTAATCTATGGAGACTGTGCGCTTATAGAGTATCCTGGACAAACCTTATACCCACTTGGGTCACACATAAATCTGTCACCATCGAGTAGATATTCCACCCAGCGTTAGACCATCGTGCGATCTCGCACAGCTCCCGCCGTATTCGACGTGAGTCCGTATAATATCAAAATATTTTTCTTGACGTCGTAGACGTACTTTGATCGTACAGGCGAATGTTTTTGCGGAATCTTGAGTAATTAGCGCTAGCCGAGCCGTCGTCCATCCTTTTTATCTGACTTACCATGTTAATGGTTTCCTCCGAGGGCTCTATGCAACCGGCACCCCTTCCACCCCTGAGCACCACAGCCCAGACGCTACGCACTTTGACCTTCAAAGTCGTTGTATTCGGCAAAGAGTTATGAAAATGTGTGTACCTCATTATCAAAGCCATCGCACGATCTAATAAGTCCTTCTCCCCTCCAACAGCTGTACTCCGCATACTCTTCACTCCTGACGAAAGATTATCTTGTCCTGGTGATGATTCTTGATTATATCCAGGACTCGAGCTTCTAATAGTCAGGGTCAAAACATTCCTACACCCGAGTGGCGATGAGGACACAAAGGCTTGAGGGCTGTATACCCTACTGCGGATGATCCGCGACGCAGGTGTCGGACGGGTAGGAGGTGTCTCCCGTGGTTCAGATATGGTGGAAACGGTAACAAGTCCCCCCAGTCGTCCCGTGCGGCTCATGGCCGCCTCTGATGACTGGCGCTGTAGAGTCCCTGTTGAATCCGTGATATTAGTTTCTGCCGGATCGATCCCTCCATAGCTTTCGGTCCCAGCAGATGCCCTTGAGTCTTGATACTCATCTTGGCTGTCATCCAATAAATGCACCATTTCAAGGTGCCCCTGCCCATCGGGCTCTGTTTCTAACTCCGTATACGCCGTATCATGAGCAGTATTCTTCCGGGCGTGCTTTGCCCGCCTTCCACGATTGGGACTTGTGCTTGCCGGGGGAGAGGAATTGCGACAAGATGAAATCTGGCTTGAATACGATGCCACAGAAGCACTAGCGCGTTGTGATTGGGACTTTACCTTTTCTGATCTGGGCCCATTGTCGCGTCGGCCTCCGCTGCTGTTGCCTACCTGGGGCACTGGCTGACTTCGTGCTTGTGTCTGCCTGGGCATCGTGTACTAGTAAATTTAGCATAAACTATATCATTGTGCAGGTCAAGGAGAGACTCAACTCAAAATTTGGCGGCGTTTCGTGAGTCTGGAAAAGGGAGCTGTGTTTATGAAGATATCCTATGACGTGTCGGGTCTTATAACTAGAAGGTAGGGCTAGGCTCAGGTACACGTAATCATAGACTGTCACTCGGTATAAAATAGAAGTAGAGGCGCATTAGTTCATATAAACTGGTGTCTAGATTAAGATAGGGGACTGTCCTTGGCTTTTAACAACCTCAGACTCGACGCAAGGGGTCCTCGCAAAAACCCAGAAATGCGACGAAATGAACGCCGAGCAAATGAGAGGAGCGGAAAACAAGGGGGCCTAAGACAATTCTAGCCCTAACCGGTAAGGATAACACTGACTACCAGGATCTCTCAGCAGAACTACTACCAGTAGACGCCTCAATGCTCTTAGGAAAACCAGACCCTATGCCCGTGCTAGGTAGGGTCGCCGGTGAAATTACTGAGACATGGGACACTCTAATACACAAAGTATCAAGAGAACCGTGAGGTCGCCGCTACGGACGCAAGATCACAGATTGTCACATGGAGTAAATCGAAAATTTATGCGCAGGAAAACCTTACCACGTATGCCCTGCTAGGCGTCAGTGCTAGAATAATGGGCATAAGAGGCTACTAGAATCTCGACGTGCGGAACCCTTATGTTGGGAATGCAACTTGGTGAAAGTCAAGGGAGTGGGGACGCCTGAACAGGGAAACTGTGAGGAACCTAGTAACGCTAAATCGTAAGCTGGGGTCAGTAGTCTCTGGACAAGACGGCTGGAACGCCCCAATGCAGCTCAGACAACCAAGTCTAATATCCAGCCCAGGGATGGCGGATGTCTCCAAGAGAACCACGGAGGCTGAATGCAGAAATACAGGTAATTTAGCATGCCGGGAAGTTATCGGCAATATTCTTGGAAATCATGCATCGCCGCCTATCGCAGCCCCAGTTCTCAATGATCCGGGCAACAAGCTCTCTTGTACGAATCTTTAAAATGTGCCTTGTCCTATACTAGCTGATTCGAAAAGTATCGCGACATCTTGGCATCCATGTCACGAGTCCAAGGGGTGGGGTGTCCGTATACTTTTGTAATGGGGTCATACTGTAGGGCCCGTAATCATGGGTTATCACTCATAATAGATCTCAATCATTGTGTATGCGAAAGCTTTCGACTTTGTGTATGAACTAGACTTTCCCAGACTACTATGTAGTGTCAGAGCTATTAGCTCGGCGTAAGGGATCCTGGTGAAAACCTAGGAACACCACGAAACGAAAGTATTAGAGTAAAGGAAATGAAAATGGCTGAAGATCTACACTAAATCTAGCTCAAATAGGTAAGGGTGCGACGCCTCAATCATATCCAATCCACGTAGCGTACCCCAGACCACCAATGAAATGAACGCGACACGGAAAAAAAAAGAAACACGGACGCAATTCAATGGCGTGGTGCGAAAAGAGGATGTAAACCCAAAGTGGGAACAGCAATCTCGTTGGTCTGCAGGGCGTCGTGCGGCGCTGCACCCGAACAGACGAGACTGACGGAGCGTCAGAGCAAAAGTAAGGATATTGTAAGAAAAGACCGAGGTCTCAGGGTAAGAATGCCAGTAAAGAAAAGGAAAGAAAAAGAGAAACAAAAGAAAACGGGGAACAAAAGTGGCGATCTCATTTGTCCACAGGGCGCCGTCCGACATTAGTAGTCCATGGAGCCCGAACAAGATGGACCCAGTGCAAGCATCACGGTAACGGATGTCGAGGAGAAAAAAACCGAAAGAGCTACAGCACGGGCAAAGGGGGTAGGTGAAAAAGAAAAAAAAATAGAAACCCAGAGCAACAAATGAAAACCAACAGCAACTGCGACAATCTCATTTGTTGACTGGAAGCAGTGCCCTCAGGCTCCTTTGGGGGGCCCTTGGTGTAGGGGACGCCAGATGCCCGTCTATGTGGCCAGTTTGTGGCACCTTCCCTTTGCCCTTCGCTATGCCCGTTTTACCTTTCCCTTTCCCTTTGGCCTTGATAGTAGTATCGTGCGCTTTGCCGCTGGGTGCATCCTTGGGCTGCCCGGCCGCAGATTCCATGACAGCTTTGGAAGATGGGCTTGGCGAGACCGGGAAAGAGATGTCGCCGGAGGGGGAAAGGATGTCTGGCGCGGCGAGAGGGTCAACAGCATCTTGGGCACCGTCAAGACCTTCTGCTGGGCATGGTGGGGGTTGTCCGCCGGCGCCTCGTTGTGGCGCAAGACCCCGAGCAGTAGCGATGTTACCAAGCAATTCCTCTAGCCACTTGTCTTGCCCACTGGCAACAAGTTGCACGATCCTCCTTCTCGGTTCGTCCGGACATAGCTCTGGGACGCTTGATGCTGTTGGTGCTCTGGAGTTGAGAGATTTGCTTTGAACACGAGGTCGCCTCTCGGTTTCATGATGACTCGATGACCCATGTTCGGGGGTTTCCTCCACTGTGGCTAGCGGTCGGTGGCTGGAATAGGTTATGGCGGGTTTTGCCCCTGCTGAGGCATACTGTTTCCACGGAACTATAGTCTTCGATGGCCTAGATGGCCCAGAGGATTCGCAGGGCGTCTGGTGAGTTTTTCTGGATGCCCGAGGTGGCGGCGAGAGTGAATGTATTGTATCCAAATGGCTTTCGGAAGACTCGGTATCCGTTTTGAGGCTCTATGTAATTGATTAGCTGCTGAATTTACAGTACGTTGCGCCTGCCAGCATTGGCAGAATAATACATACATATTCATCATCCGAGATCGTTATTCTGCTCCCATCCTTGTCTATCGGCGCATCAACATCCTGAGTTGACTCCTCCACGTCGGAGACATCCTCGCACTCGCGTTCGCGCGTGAACGATGCGCTATTGTTGTCTCTGACGCCCCAACAATCCCATAACCGGCTATTGAAGAACGGATTTCTCCCGTTCACAGGCTCTGGTGTCGAGTCCCGGAGGGGCTCCTGGCACTGGCGAGGCTCGATAAAAAGAAGATCCAGAGGCTCTTTGCTCTTGGTAGAAAGAAGCCAGGCACGGAGGTCATCATCGGAGTATAAAAAAATGATGTCTGGTAGCGTGAGGGGTTCATCTGGGTGAGCAGGACTGTTTAGCAAAAGGGAGTCACGTGTAGTCGCTCCAATCAAATATCAAGGGCACGCGATACGCCTCGTGGCGCTTTATGCTTTCACCATCAGGATCCAGGATTTGACGTCTGGTGAGTCCAGGACGCCCCAGGTGACCTCAGGATCGATATCGCTGGGGTGCCAAAGATGGCTCCGGTAGGCGTGATCGCCTTGGGTAGCGCCAGTTCGGCATACAATGTGAGTACGGACTGCCCGTGGGCAGTATGGTGAATTCCAATGGGTAACAGGTACTTCTAGGTCTATTAGTACATTTGGGAAAGCCACGATTAGAAACCCTCACCAAATTGCTGATCAAAATCCGGGAAGTTGGAAGCCGCTTGGCGGCGCAGGTCAGTCACCAGTAATATTTTGTACGTATCTTTAATGAGGGCCGCGATCTGACGCCTAAGCTCGGCAACGTCGGCGGGGCGGTGTGTTGTTTCAATTTTATGGTACTGTTCGCGCAGGAGTGATATAGAGCGGGCGTAAGCTATGGCCCCGTCCCATTGCGCACGGGTGATAGTCATAGGTTCAAGTTTAAAGGACTTCAAGTAGTTCTGGATTTGATCTCGCCGGGCCATGTATGCGGCGCTGCTCTTGCGGGGATCCTTGAAGCCACACCAACTTTTCGCAAAGGAGATGTCTCCAAAACGGCCACTGATTGCGCATTAGGAGGCAGTTCTGACATTTCAGTACTAAGTGCCTACGGCAGGAATTAACTTACGCCAAGTCCGGTACGTCTGGTTCGAACGAAGGTTTCTGGTTGGAGCGGTGCTTGCGACTGTGGGATTTGGAGAATATTTGAGCGCCATGGCCAAACCCATACATAAGGGCGTGTTCAAGCTGTTTACTTACGCTTTTTTGGCCGTCGCTGTTGACGCAGCTCGCGGTGGTACTTTGCGACGTTTCCCACTAGATTGATCATCGGCCTCACTACCACGGTCGGGACGCCTATTGATAGTATCACGATTAACATCTCATGTATATGTGCTACCAGATGGGGTATCCAGACTTGTTGCCCTCATGTGGGGTTTGCGGGGGGTCTCTGGGGGGCATTTTGTATATCGGGACGTGCCGGATTTGTAGGCGAGTATGTGTGTAACGGGGGCTCCCTGTGGGAAGATGGATCCCAAGGATGCGGCCGTACCGAAGCTTTCTTCGTACGCAAAGTGAAGAACAAATATGTAAGAGAGAAAACCTTAACGGTGAAACTTAATATCGTTAAGCCGCAGCTTTACTCAATAAGTTCTCGAGAGGATTGTTGATCGTCTTAGGAGAAGAGGTCTCGCGTATACTTAAGTAGAATTATATTGCCAGCTCCTCTCCATCACTCCTAGGCTCACCACCATCGCGAGCATGCCCATCACCTCTGGGCCTCGGGCTAACATTACACCGAATGTTTGCCGGCTCTGCTAGTTCATTATCCGACATGAAGTGTTCATGCAGTATCCTGATATATGCAATCAACTGCAGGAGAAAACTCTTCATATCGC